>PVJS01023996.1:0-29062 GCA_004027185.1 Glis glis
ACTGGGGATTGAACCCAGGGGCATTCGACCTCCGAGCTCCACCCCCAGCCCTATTTTTTGTTCTTTATTTTGAAACAGGGTCTAAGTTGCCGAGGGCCTCACTAAGTAGCTGAGGCTGGCCGAGAACCTGGATCCTCTGGTCTCAGCCTCCCAAGTACTGGGATTACAAGCGTGCGCCACCACGCCCGGCTTTTTCTTTATTTTGAAACAGGGTCTCACTAAGTTGCGGAGGGCCTCACTAAGTAGCTGAGGCTGGCCGCGAACTTGCTATCCTTCTGTCTCAGCCTCCCAAGTACTGGGATTACTTTTGTGGTCTTTTAAAAGCCTGAGAGCATTGACATTTTTTGTGCTGGGTAGGGTGGAGGGACACACTATAACCAGAAGTGCCAGGGTTCAGCCTCGGCCGGTCCAAGGGAATCCCTGAAGGAGGTGTAGGGTCAGCAGGGAAACCCCAGGAGTTTAATTGGGTGTGCATTTTAGGTTGCACACACTAGAGCCAGATGGAAAATTGAGTTTTTCTGAAGGAGACTGTTAGGAAGCTGCTGAAAAGTTTCAGCCTAGAAGGGGTGGGTGCCAGTGGGAAAGGAGGTAGGAATTTGAAACTTATTAAAGAGGTGAAATAGACAGAACTTGGTGATTAATCAGGGTGACTCATGCATTCCTAACTTTCTAAGTCCGATGACTGTGTGATGATGGTGCCAACAGCCAAGGGAGGGGCAGCTATGAAGGCAGAGGATGAGTTCAGGTTTGGACACACCAAGTTTGGGGTGTCCCTCTGAGCTCTAGATAGAGCTGCCTGGCAGGCAGTTGGATATTTGGTTCTAAATTTTGTGGAAGAGGTCTGGGTTGGAGATAGCTGATTTTGGGAATTGAAAGCCTGCAGATGGAGGTGATCCCCCAACAAAGTGGAGTAAGACGAGCTCCGGGTTTATAGTGGAGATCTGCATGTAAGCTGCAAATTCACAATTGGTGGCACTGAAGGATGCCACCGAGGGTGGCAGAGGCCTTAGTTACTGAGATGTGACAATCGGTAGAGTGCAATTTCTGGAAAGAAACCAAGAGAGATTCCAGAAGGTGAGAGCATCCGAGGTGTCACATGTAGCAGAGATGCAGAGACAGAAGGCCCGAGGAATGCCTGTCAAGTATGGGAACATGAAGGTTATGGATTACTCTAGTCTGGGCAGGGTGAAGAAGGGTGTGAATTGGGGAGAAGCTAGATTGCCAAGTGCTGAGAAATGAGGAAGTGGAGGCAGCTGGGAAGCCCATGGTTTAAGAAGTCTGCAGAAAGGACAGAAGCACTTGGCAGCTAATTGGAGAGGGCACTCTGAGTGGAGGGTTGGCTTGATAGCTTTGCTTTTAGGGTTTGGAGAGACTTGTAGGGGAAACGACCAGGAGCTAAGTGAGCCAGGAAAGGTGGGGGAGGAGGGTTTTAGGGCTCAGCCCCACCCAGACTGCTTTTTTACGGTTTGCCCAACACTACCACACCCCTTATCTTATTTATTCATTTCAACACTGAGAGGTTTGAAACAAAACGGTGAGCTCAGGGGTTGGGACTAGACAGTTGTAGGTCACCTAGTGCGCTGTCCATGATGCACTGAGAGAAAATGCCAGGAAATTGTCCAGGCCCACAAAACCTAGGGGACCCAGCCGCAGCGTGCTTCTCATTCCCAATGAGGTGTTACCTGGGGGCAGTCCTGTGCGGTGGACTACGGGTGCTACCCTCAATTAGTGTCCAGCTGAATGCTCTGTACCCAATGCGAGATGTCTCCAGGTGTGAACGACAGGCTGATTGCATGTTGTTCCGTCCTCTAAGACACTCAAGCAGCTAAGAGTTCTGTTAGGGGCCAGCTGGAATAACAATTAACAGTGATGGCAGGCGCCAGGGGCGCAGACCAAATAACCCAAGGCTGAAAGATGGCTGGAGCCGGAGGCAGCAGGTGGCTGAGCGCGCTCCCCGCTTCCCGCTCGCGTCGCCGAGGGGACGCAGCGAAAACCAAACCCACGATTTGAATATCCGGCCTGCACTGAGATAAATCTGCGGAGGGAAGCATCTAATTTTCATTCAGCACTGTCGGAAGAAACTCCTTCCTGCCGGGGGGCGGAGGCGGTCGGTGGTAGCTTTCTCTTGGGTGCTCCTCCCAATCCTCCGCCCGAGGTCTGAGCGCAGAGCAGTGGTCAAATTCGAATTATAGTATTTTGTTTGTTTTGGGGAGCGGGGCTAAAGGAAAGAGACCTGGGCTTGGAGCTAGGACCTGGTTTCTTCCCCACCATGCCAGAGCGAGCTTCCTCCCTGACGGTGACTGTGGGCAAGTCTGGACTAGTCACTGGGCCTCAGTTTCTCCGCTCATAAAATGGAGATCTGGACTATGAACTTGCCTTTGCACGGCAAGGGAAGCCAATTCCACCTCCTCCCGTCCGAAAGAGCTGCCCAACACTTCTGAGGGTCTTTTCCTAGTTGCGCTCTCCAGCCGGGCTCCGGGGCTGCAGACGAGGGGCGTGGCCTAGACGTCGCCCCGCCCCGGCCCCGCCCCGGCCCCGCCCCCGACGTCCCCTCCGCGCTCCTCCGCCTCGGCGCGGGGATGAGACAGCCACGTGACCTCACATCCGGCGCGGGATTCCCGAGCTCGCGGCGCGCGCTCCCCGCCTGCCCGCCGGCTCTCCCCGCAGCGTGATCGGGCGCCGCGGCCGAGGGGAGGGGGGTTCGCTACGTCGCCGGCGGCGGGTGGCGGTTTCGGAGCGCAGACCGCCCCCCTCCCCTGCCGGTCCCCTGCCGCCTCCCTTGTTCTTGTCCTGCCCCGCTGCACGCCGCCGCCGCCGCGGGCACGGAGGAACGGAGCGCGGACGGCCCTGCGCCGGCCCGGCTCGGGCCCCGCCGCGGCGCCTGCCTCCCTCCCTCTGCCCGAGCCGCGGCGCGCGGTGACGGCGGCGGCGCCCCGAGCCCGAGCGACCCGCCGCCGCCGCCGGCCGAGGGCGATGGGGCTGGGGTGAGCGGGACGGTGGAGGCAGCGACAGCGGCGGTCCGGCCCCCGCGGCCTCTTGGCTGCTCCGGCCCGGAGGCGGCCGCGGAGACGGCGTGGCCGGTGAGTGCCCCGCGAGCGCGGCGGGCGGGTGATGGGGATGGGGAAGACGGGAGCGGGCGAATGGTATTGTCAGGGCGGCGGGCGCCAGGTGAGTTTGCGGGCCGCCTCTCCAGCCGGAATTGGGCGTCCCTTCTCGGGGAAGGTGTGTATGTGTGTTGGGGAGGGGGCGCGCAGGCCCCCGAATCTGGGGCAGGGGAGGCGAGGACGAGGGGTCCACGTGGTGGGCGTGAAGGCCTGGTGTGGACGCGCTGCTTGCGGGGAGGGCGAGTGTGAGGACGGCGGGGCGCGGGACCGTGGTCCAGGCCTCTTAGAAAGTCTGGGAGACGGTGTGGACGAAGGTGGGGTGTTGGCAGGCAGGGCCCTTAATGGTTTGGTTTTTTTTTTTTTTGCGGGTGTTGACTGTAGGAGTCCTATTTAGTCCTCAGCCACAGAGTAGAAAGACCTCCTTGCCAGTCACCGCATTTTACAGACACACTGAGGCCCAGAGAGGAAAAGCGACTTTTGATTTGCTTAGGGCCTCTCGGATTCTGTGGCAGTGAGGACTAGAAGAACCTCAGAGCCCTTTCCTCTAGTACTTTCCTGACCGTTCCGTGGCCTTTTTTATTCTTTTCACAAAGTCAGATTCTAGTGGAAGTATGACCTTTTGGGGTTGTTTTTTTTTGGGAGGGTGAGGGTGTGGTGGTGGTGGTGGTGAGTTGAGAGGGAGGGAATGGGGTTGGGGATTGACAGTAACTCAGTTCGGGGCTTCCCAATTTGGAAAGCTTTTGTGACAGGTGTTTATTGTTTCCTCTTCCCGTAGATCTGACAGAACCATCCTAGGATCTTGGTGTCTGGACATAGGAGGTATGAATCACTCACATAATTAACTACTTCTAATCATCAGTGTCTTAGAGCTATATTTAGTGGTTATATTAGTGCAAAATGAATGGGTATGGAGTCGTAAACCTAGAAACAGAAACCTCTGTTCCTCTACACATGACTCTGAACTAAATGAGTAGAATATGAGTATGTAATGGCTATTTTAGATCTAAGAGGCAGGAAGTTAGAATTTAAGAAGTATATAAGAAATGCAGGGACTTTAAACATGAACACTGTCTTCTAAAGGGTTTGTTGCTAAAATGAAGGTGTTCTGATGTGATCGTTTTGAGGTGCCAGTACATAATTAACAGTGGTTTCCCTTTGGTCAGAACTCAGTCTCTTTGTTAAGGTATATACGTTAATTTTTAGTGGAGTGTATGTGGCATTCTTTCTCTAGAGGATTGTTGCTTTGTGAATAGGCTATAGTTGCCAAAATAGATGTGTGTGGGTATCCCACCTTGGTTACCCCCCCTTCAGTACTGGGAATTGAACCCAGGGCCTCATGCATGCTAGGCAAGTGCTTTATTCACTCACTGAGCTACATTCCTGGCCTTTTTAAAAATTCTTAAATGAGGTCTTGCAAAATTCCGGAGACTGACCTCAAAGTTGCAATCCTCTTGACTCAGTCTCCCGATTAACTGGGATTACAGGGGTGCTCTACAGGCTTTAACAATCCTTTTTTAAGGCTCATGGGTTCCTAGAAGTTATTTGAAACAGTAAACTTATGATTGTTGTAGAAAATAACTTTTATGGCCAGGCTTGGTGGCGCACGCTTGTAATCCCAGTACTTTGGGAGGCGGAGACCGGAGGATCCGGGTTTGCAGACAGCCTCAGCTCTCGCTCTGTCTCTCTCTGTCTCTCTCTCTCTCTCTCCTTAGTGAGGCCCTCCGCAACCTCGTGAGACCCAGTTTCAAAATAAAGCATAAAAAATAGGGCCGGGGGCGTAGCGTGGAGGTAGAACGCCTCTGCGTTCAATCCCCGGTACCGCAAAAAAAAAAAAAAAAAACTTTTACTATTATTCATTATTTTGCATTGTTCACCATTAGATCAGGCCGAGGGTGAAATAGTTAAATGAGATTACTTATTTATTTTGGTACTGGGGATTGAACCCAGGGGCCTTCTACCTCCAAGCTACACCTGCAACTCTTTTTAATTTTTATTTTGAAACGGTCTTGCAAAGTTGCTGAGGCTGGCCTTGAATCTGGGATCCTCCTGTCTCAGCCTACTGAGTATTGGGATTAAGTACTCACTTAAACATCATTTCCAGATGAGGAAACCGAGGCTCGGCAGTGTTAAACCCAGTCTCATATAGCTAATTTTGTAAACCTAGAAGGAGAAACTTTTAGGTCACAGACAGTAATATAAAGCTTGAATTCTTGCTATCTTCAAAAAGTCTCTTTTAATGTAAGTTGCTTAACTGCTCTGATTTTTTTTTCAATTAGTAAAGAATACTAATAGCTTAGAACATAGGTAAAGAAAGGAGTACTCTTGTTGGCACATAATAAGTAGTTCCTTTATGCTTTCCATTCTATATTACTGAATCAAGCTATGGTTCCATAGCATGTTTTGTGACCACTGTGAATATGGTATTTTTGAAATATGAATATGCTTTATTCCTAAAATAAATAATCTTAGGAGATACGCCCTGGATCAAATTATGTAGACATATAACCTACTCAGTTGCCAAACTCAGTGAGAACCAGCAGTGATATGAAAACACCCTGTGGAACCTTGTGTTTTTTTGTGTATGTGTGTGGTGGGGATTGAGCCCAGAGGCATTCTATCTCCGAGCTACACCCCCAGCCCTATTTTATATTTTATTTGGAAACAACCTTGCTAACTTGCAGAGGCTGGCTTCGAATCTGCAGTCCTCTTGTCTCAGCCTCCCAAGTCTTGGGATTACAGGCTGGAACCTTATCTTTAATCTGTATTTTTTTTCTCAGTGCTCTCGGTGATAGTGAAATAAGAACTTTATACTTGTGAATGATGACAAAGTGATTGTAGTTTCTAAAACCTTAGAAGACAGAAAGAATTTCAGAATGGTCTTGATAATGTTTATCTAAAGTGGATTCTGTTTGCTAACACATACATGGTGACCTAGACTAACCATAAATAAGTGTGGGACCTTGTATATTTCAATGAATGGATCATAAATTGAACAGGAGTTAGCTTATCACTCATTAAAGAGTACATTTTTTTTTTTTTTGCAGTACTTGGGATTGAACTCAGGGGCATTCTACCTCTGAGCTACACCCCCAGCCCAATTTTTTATTTTTTTATTTTAAAACAGGGTCTCACTAAGTTGTGGAGGGCCTCACTAAGTAGCTGAGGCTGGTCGCGAACCTGCGATCCTCCTGTCTCAGCCTCCTAAGTACTGGGATTACAAGCGTGTGCCATCATGCCTGGCAAAGAGAGCACTCTTGAAGTTATTTTATTTATTTATTTTTTTGGTGGTGGTGGTGTTAGGGATTGAATTCAAGGGTGTTCTACTTCTGAGCTACACCTCCAGCCCTTTTTATTTTGAAACAGGTCTCGCTAAGTACACACTGGCTTTGAATCTGCCATGCTCCTATCTCAGCCTCCCAAGTACTTGGATTACAGGCCCAAACTACCGCACTGCACCCAGCTTGAAACTCTTGAAACAGTTCACAGTGGTATGCTGAAAGAAGTTAATCTGGTTTCTGACTTCTGTTAAAGTGACAAATCTTACACATCACCAGTAGAATTCTAGTGATGGAATATATTCTTTTTTTTTTTCGGTACCGGGGATTGAACCCAGGGGCATTCTACCTCTGAGCTACACCCCCAGCCCTATTTTTAATCCTTAATTTTGAAACCAGGTCTCATGAAGTTGCGGAGGGCCTCACTAAGTAGCTGAGGCTGGCCGTGAACCCAGATCCTCCCGTCTCAGCCTCCCAAGGACTGGGATTACAAGCGTGCGCCACCACGCCCAGCAGTGATGGAATATATTCTGAGTACAAGTCTCCCTGTATCTGAGGTTTCACTTTCTTCAGTTTCAGTTAACCCTCAGTCAACTGTGATTTGAAAATATTAAATGAAAAATTCCAGAAATAAACAATTCATAAGTTTTAAGTTTCCTGCTGTTCTGAGTAATGTCATAAAATCTTGTGCTGTCCCACTCCTGGCCTGGAATGTGAATCATACTTTTGTCCAGCATGTCCACACTGTGTATGCTACTCACCCATCAGTTGCTTAGGAGCCATGGGTTAACAGATCATGAAATCTTGTGCTGTCCCACTCCTGGCCTGGAATGTGAATCATGCTTTTGTCCAGCATGTTCACACTGTGTATGCTACTCGCCCATCAGTTGCTTAGGAGCCATGGGTTAACAGATCATGAAATCTTGTGCTGTCCCACTCCTGGCCTGGAATGTGAATCGTGCTTTTGTCCAGCATATCCACACTGTGTATGCTACTCGCCCATCAGTTGCTTAGGAGCCATGGGTTAACAGATTGACTGTCATGTTATTTCAGTACTTGTGATCAAGTCAACCTTATTTTATTTAATAATAACCCTACAGTACAAGAGTAGTGATGCTAGAAATTTGGATATGTCAAAAAGAAGTCAGAAATGCTTCCTTTAAGTGAAATGTGAAAGTACAATAAAGTATTTTGAGAGAGAAAGAAATGGAGACACCACATTCACATAATAAACAATATATTACAGTATGTTGTTATTGTTTTATTATTGTTGTTGCTAATCTCATACAGTGCCTAATTTATAAATTAAGCTTTATCATAGATATGTGTATATATAGCAAAAAAATAGTATATATAGGGGTTGGTACTGTCCATTGCTTCAAGTATCCACTAGGATCTTGGAATGCATCCTCTGCAGTTAAGGGGACCATATCTCATTTAGTTAAACCTGATCCAAGAAGTAGCTGACAGGTTTAGCTTTTGGTTTTGGAAGTTTGTATGAATTAAGGCAAACTGGCATATGTATGTATAGATAGAGAGTAAATCTATAGTCCTCAAGTCCAAATAACATTCAAGAAGCAACGAAATAGCTTTTAGATACTTACTTGAATTGATCTTCAAATTATGAGAGTGGAAAAATAAAGTTCAGAATTGGCACATTTTAGTTAAGATTTAAGTTAAAAAAATGAAGTGTTCTGGGCTTTTTTAATTTTTTTTTTTTTTTTTTGCGGTACTGGGGATTGAACCCAAGGGCATTCTACCTCCCAGGTGCACCCCCAGCCTATTTTTTATTCTTTATTTTGAAACAGGTCTCACTAAGTTGCGGAGGGCCTCACTAAGTAGCTAAGGCTGGCCATGAACCTGGATCCTCCTTTCTCAGCCTCCCAAGTACTGGGATTACAAGTGTGTGCCACCACGCCCGGATGGCTTTTTAATCTTAATAAAAGTAGGTATTTATAAGTTAGTGATAGTTGGTAGTAGAGCAAGTTATGAGTTAAAAACATTTAGCCAATTGGGCGTGGTGGTGCACATCTGTAATCCTAGTATATGAGAAGCGGAGGCTAAGACAGGAGGATAATAGGTTCGAAATCAGCCTCAGCAATTTAGTGAGACCCTCAGCAACTTAGACCCTGTTAAAAAAAAAGAACTGAAAAAATAGTGCTGGGGTTGTGGCTCAGAAGTAGAGTGCCCCTAGATTCAATCCCCAGTACCAAAAAAAAAAAATTTTTAGCCAGGTGTGGTGGTGCATGCCTACAATCCCAGTACTTAGGAGTCTAAGACAGGAGAATTGAAGGTTTTAGGCTAGCCTCAGCAGCTTAGTGAGACCCTGTTTCAAAATAAAATAAAAAAAGGATTGGGGGTGTAGCTAGGAGATGAAAGTCCCTGCGTTCAATTCCTAGCGCGCCTCTCTCTGCTCCCCCCAAAAAACCCATGCATCAATAAGATTAAAAATAGAGCTGTGTTGCTGGGCTCAGTGGGTGGGTGTCCGTGGCCCCAGCTACTCTGGAGGCTGAGGCAGGAGAATCACATCAGCTCAGGAGTTCAAGCCCAGCCTGGGGATTAATAACAAGACCCCCTTCTCAAACAAAACAAAACAGAAACAAGCTGGGTGCATTGGTGCATGTCTATAATCCCGATTACTTTGTAGGCTGAGGCAGGAGGATTGAAAGTTCAAGGCCAGTCTCAGTTTATCCTGACCCTGTCTCAAAGAATAAAAAGGACTAAGGGTGTTGCACAATGGGTAGGGTACCCCTGGATCAATTCCCACTACTTTGGGGGGGGGAAAGGAAAAAAAAGACCCCAAAATAGAGGTAATGCAAAATGTCATGAATACATGGTAGTTGGAGAAAAAAAATCACTATTAGGACAGTTTAAAAATGATTTTCGTTGTAATCAATAAGAAGGGAGAAAAATGGAATGAAGGAAAGAGCTGTTCAAATAATCAAATGTCTGAGACTAAGGAAAGTTGTTTGAGGATGGGGATTGCTGGAGTGTTCCATAGAACAATTCTCCAGAGAAAAATACCCCAACACCATATCTGTAAACATATTAGACCCACAGGTCACATTGGGACCTTTGCTAGAATTGGAGATGGTAAAACATTAACTCAAATAGCAAACTTTAACACTGCCAAATTACTCTGTTAATCAGAATTTTGTCTCTTACACTCTGTGTGGGTTTTGTACTGAAATGATCAGGTGGCCACTTAGAGACTACTTAGGAAAGAAATTAATTTCCAGAAAAAGTGAGTGGGCTATGTGAAGTAGAATTTCTTGATTACATAGTATGGAATTTCCTGATGTCTATAAAATCTTTCAGAAATTTCAAATAAAAATACTTATAACTGTTGGTAGTAAGGTAAAAGATAGTTCTGCCTTAGTAATAGCAAGCTAGATTAATTGACTTTTATTTAGTTTTTCTTATTTTCTTCACAACGGACTTGGACATCAAAATAAAGAGGTGAGATGGGGAAATAATAATGCTGAGAGGTAAATGGGTTCTTTAGACTAACCCTTTAACCTCTTTTAGCCTTTCTTAAAGAAGAGGAGACTGATGTCTGGATAGGTGTCAGCATGCTAGTAAAAAACCTGGGGTTAGAGCCCATGTCTTTTTCTTAGTGTGTATTCTTATCCATGCCTTTGCTTTGTATTCTATAGTAATGGCACATCTCAAAACTCAGTGTATTTTTCTACAGAGATCCAACTTTTAAGGGTTGCCTTTGATTGCTTGACAGACTTCTTAAACTATTTTTAGTTTATTTTAAAGTGAGTCATGGAATTGCTCCCACATATGTGTGTAAGGTGGCTTTTTTACAGCATCCTAGATGCTTTGTTTTTTCTCATTTGTGAAATAGATTAAAATACTTTATTAATTTATTTTGATGTAAGACACATACTTTGGTTCCTCCTTTCTGATTGATCTAAACAGTGGAGTAAAGTGAAATCATGTTTTACATGTGGCCTTTGGCCCTATATTCTCATTTAAGATAAAAATCCCACGTATTGAAAATTATCCTAGTAAAAGTCCTTTTAAAAGGCACCAGTTTGAAAATTGGTTGGAAATTGACATACTGTCTTTTAGTTCCAGCAAGCAGTTTTCCCTCTAGCTTTTAGAACAGGTTACTTTTTTGGTGATGTGGAGTCCTAATCAGTGATGAGATGTCTTTTGACAGGTGAATGGGATTTCAGATTGACTGAGGCGTAGCGGATTTATATTGTCCATTTCATGTTCACTCTGGGACAGGGATAGAAAGGCAGACATCTTATCACCACTTAAATAATTTTTTTCTCTCTATTACCGCTTGTCTCTCTCTACCCTCATAGATAGCTGAATTGGTTAATTAGATGTGTATATGATGTAACTCCACTGTATGGAGTAATGGAGAAAAAGGCATTTATGAAAGTCTATCATCCTATGGTTATACCACACTAAGAATCTAGCATAAATAAAAGCCTAATTAATAAAGTTGGGAATATTGGGAGACTTCTAAGTTGCTGAGGTTGGACATGAACCTGCGATTCTTCTGTCTTAGCCTCCCAAGTACTAGGATTACAGATGTGCACTACTATGCCTGGCTACATTTTTTAAAAAACCTATATAAACTGTTAATGCTTTCCACGAAATCTGTAAACATCATTTTGGGGACAGCACAGTAAGAAAACATCAGTCTTAGAAGAAATTATGGTGGCTAATATTTAACAGTCATAATGCCTTGGAAGAGAACATAGTTTATTGGATAAAAATGTGGACTTAGGAGTCACATACAAGTGATTTTTTTTTTAAAAAAATTACAGCCCCATCATTTACTAGTTTTATAATCTGGGTTAAGTCACTTAACCTTTTTTAGTTTTATTTGCCAAATAGAGGTAAAATTTAGAGAATTGTAAGGATGAGTCCGAGTAAATATTAAAATGGTTACTTACTAGTATTTGTTAGTGTAGTAACATTTAATGTAATTCAAAACAAGCTGAGCTGGTTGCAGTGGTGCACACTTGTAATCCCAGTACTTGGGAGGCTGAGACAGGAGGATTACAGATTTGAGGCCAGACTCAGCAATTTAGCAGAGACTCTCAGCACCTTAGCAAGACCTTGTTTCAAAATAAAAAATGAAAAAAAAAAAAGGGCTGGGAGTGTACCTCGGAGATGGAATTCACCTAGGTTCAATTCCTAGAAATAAAACAACAAAACACCCCAAGCTGTGATTATGTGTATGTGGAGGATGGATAGTGAAGATTGCTATTTGTGTGCGTGCATTCCTGGTGTGTGTGTTGGGGGGGGGGGTAGAGAGAGCACTGGAGTAGTAGGCAATAGTATGTTCAGGTTTTTCATAGAGAAAACATACCATGATTTTGCATCTTTAGTAGTAGTAATCTAAATTAAGCTCAAGATATTAACTTCATGAATCTCTGATGTACATTTTAGTCTTATCTCTGCTTCTGGGTATTCTTTTTTATAGTCTCTTCTCCCCATCCTCTGTTTCTGTTACTCATTGTCTGTTCCTGGCCACATTATAACATTTTAAATTATCTTCATTAGTAGGATTTTGTGTACCTTTTATTTTAAAATACTTATTAGTGGCTGGAGCTATAGCTTAGTGATAGAGTACATGCACAGGCTCTGGGTTCCATCCTCAGAACCAAAAATATAGGCTGATTAGTGAGATCTCATAAACCAAAGATTGTTTTCATCCATCTCTAGATCATCATACCTTAGCTTCTTTTTGGATTTTCTTAATATGTATTTTTTAATTGATACATACAAATGGTACATATTTATAGGATACTATATATACTATACTTATATACATTGTGTAATGTTCAAATCAGGGTAAACATACCTATCTTCTCACACATTTATTATTTCTTTGTGGTGAAAACATTCAAGATCCATTCTGACTTTTTTTGAAATATACAGTGCATTGTCATTATCAAATAGCACAACAGAACTTAACTTCTTAACCAACTATAACTTAGGGTCACCTTTTCCCCAGCCTTCCCTCCCTACTACTCTCCCCAGCCCCTGGTAACCACCATTCTACTCTCAACTTGGATGAACTTGACATTTTTTAGATTTCCACATATAAGAGAGATCATGCAGTATTTGTTTCTCTGTGCCTGATTTATTTCACTTAACATAATGACCTGCAGTTCCATTCATTTTGTTGCAAATGACAGGATTTTATGCTTTTTTTTTTTTTTGCGGTACCGGGGATTGAACGCAGGGGCGTTCTACCTCCGCGCTACACCCCCGGCCCTATTTTTTTTATGCTTTATTTTGAAACCGGGTCTCACGAAGTTGCGGAGGGCCTCACTAAGGAGAGAGAGAGAGAAAGACAGGGGAGAGAGAGCGAGAGCTGAGGCTGGCCGCCAACCTAGATCCTCCGGTCTCCGCCTCCCAAAGTACTGGGATTACAAGCGTGCGCCACCACGCCCGGCTGATTTTATGCATTTTTATGGCTGAATTATATTCCATTGTGTGTATGTGTTATGTTTTCTTTATCCATTCATCAGTTGATGGACACTTAGGTTGTTTCCATTTCTTGGCAATAGGGCTGCAGTAAAAGGTGTAGATGTACCTTCGAGCTACACCCCCAGCCTGATTTTATTTCTTATTTGGAAACAGGGTCTTACAAGGTTGATGAATCTCACTAATTGCTGAGGCTGTCCTTGAACTTGCGATCCTCCTGTCTCATCCTCCTAAGTACTGGGATTACAGGTATGTACTGGGATTACAGCATGCCTGGTGCAGAATGCTAGTTTAATATTTATAGATTTATTTTGAAATATTAGGGCACTTGGACAATGTCTTGGTTTTCTCAGTTAATTGATTTTTTAATCAAACAACAGTTTCAGATTATATTTCAGGAGGCTACTTGGCTAGAGTAAAGGTATTGTTGTAAGGTATTTGGTGAACATGTTGGCTTTAGTAATGAAAAATTTGCCCTAAGTGGGGTCTAACCAAAACAAATAGAGCTATTCTACGCAAGAGCAGGTGATTGCTGTAGGATTGCTGCAGCACCAGCTCCAGCTGTCTCTCATAGTGGTGTCCAGTGCAGCTCCTGTGAGGAGCGGATGAAAAGTGGGCACAGTTCCAGGAACCTCAGTCAGAAAAGGACTGCCAGACTCTAGGGCGCAGCCTTTCCGAGTGGTAAAAATGCAATGCCCACTCCCCACATCCTAACCATACTTCTTTGTTTTGTGAGAGATTCATTTTAGATCTGTCAGCTTTGAGAAGCTGTCACTCATTTATGTATTAACTTCTGAACAGAATGACTTGATTAAGAGGAAGAGGAAGTAGTTAATTTGAAGAACATAGTGCTGTAGTGGGATTGTACAGGGTTACATGAGGTCACTAAGGGATCTGGCAAGACAGTTGGGAAAGGGGAATAGAGGTGGAATGTGGGAGCATGCCAAAGATGAAATTTATTTTGTTATAAAATCTGCCCAGGAAAAGAGGAAGGATTCTTGCCCTGTCTCATTCAGCTATACTACTGGGTGCTGGCCTGGTTGTTAACCTGAAGGTTTTAAATCTATAAGTTCATTGTCACTGGACAAAAGCTCTGACACGTGCAGAAGTGGGACAGGTGTAAGAGGAGTCCTCTGCTAGGAGGCGGAAGGGACAGTTAAAACCTAGTAGCTTGAGCTAGCTCTGGAAGGATGAGTAGGATCTCTTCATCCAATCTGTTAGGGAAGTAGATTCTTGGCAGAGAGGAAATATATATAAAGGAATGGAGTCAGAAAATGGTAGGGCAGTTTTGAGAAACTACACATTGTGTCCTATATAAATGGAATGTAAGATTTGTAAGGGGTGAATAATATCCATTGATAAGTGGCAGATAGTGTTGACAACTAGGCAGGGCAGACTCTGCAGTATCTTACATGTCTCACAGTTTTGACTGTCCTTGGAGCCCAATTGGACCTCCTTTCCACTACAGTGGTAGGGAAATACGTAGGGTGGATTGTGACCCTTCAAAATCTTGTTAGAGAGAGGCTTCTTAACTTTATTTAACCCAGTATTTGTTCCATTTATATGAGTAGGGGATGTCTTTGGAACTTGTGTGTGTGTGTGTGTGTGTGTGTGTGTGTGTGGTACTGGGGATTGAACCCAGGGGCATTCTACCTCTGAGCTACATCCCCAGCTCATGTTTCAGGGTCTTACTGGGTTGATGAGAGTTTTACTACTCGATGAGGCTGTCCTCAAACCTGTGATCCTCCTGTCTCAGCCTCTCAATTACTGGGATTACAAGCATGTGCCACCATACCTGGCGACTTGGAACTTTTTTAAAAATTTTACTTTGGAGTTGGGTGTGGTGGTGCACGCCTGTAATACCAGTACTTGGGAGGGTGAGACAGGAGAGTCACAGGTTCAAAGCCAGCCTCAGCAAGTAGTGAGACTCTCATACCTAGCAAGACCCTGTTTTAAAATATAAAAAGAAAGTAGGGCTGGGGGTATAGCTCAGAAGTAGAATGCTCCTGGGTTCAATCCCTAGTACCACACATATACACAAATAACTATTTTGGAGTTACTCACTCCAGTTTGGGAAATGCTGCTGCAGACAGTGGGAAGCTATTGAAATTGTTAGCAGGGAAAGAATCATCATACTTGGTTTGCCTATAGATTTGAATGAGGAAGACTAGGGAAAAGGATCTGAATTGAGGCAGAGCCAATAGAAATTAGGACATGGTGAAGTGGACTTGAGAAGGGTAGAAATGATATGACTAAGTGCCCCGTTGGATATAGACGGTGTGGTGTAGGAAGGAATTTAGGATGACTTCCAAATTCCTGGTGTGGCTTTTTAGGTAAATCATATTAAGGGGAAGGAATTGGTGGTATGGGGTGGGGCAGGTTTTTTTGGTTTTAGCTACCCACAAACATGTATAGATTGAATCTGTGGATCTGGAGCTCATGAGAGATCAGTGCTGAAAGTACTGATTGGTAGTTACTACCATAGATGGTCCTATAGTGCTATTGTTTTGCTTATGATGAGATTGTTAGAAAGAGAAGAACCTGGTGTATATTGATTATTAAGTGGTCAGTGTAATTAGTGGCTTGCTAATGTGGCTACTTGACCTACAACCTAGGCCAGCATAATATGAACTGCAGTTCAGAGTTGTAGGAGGTAGAAAGGGCATTTCTGGGCCATCTTGAGAACCTAGTCACTATTTTCCTTATGAAAAATGTCCTTCAGCTACATTTGGAGAAACTACTGGCTTTCATTTTTATTTTATTTTTATTTTTATTTTTTGGTGGTACTGGGAATTGAACCCAGAGGCATTCTACCTCCGAGCTACACCCCCAGACCAATTTTCTTTTTTTGTTTTCTTTTTGCGGTACTGGAGATTAAACCCAGGGGCATTCTACCTCTCAGCTACACTCCCAGCCCTGTTTTTTATTCTTTATTTTGAAACAGGGTTTCACTAAGTTGCGGAGCGCCTCACTAAGTAGCTGAGGCTGCTGCCAACCTGTGATCCTCTGTTCTCAGTCTCCCAAGTACTGGGATTACAAGCGTGTGCCACTACGCCCGGCTTCAGTTTTATTTCTTATTTGGAAACAGGGTCTCACTAGGTTGCTGAGAGCCTCATTAAATTGCTGAGGCTGTACTTGAACCTGTGATCCTCCTGTCTCAGCCTCCCAAGTACTAGGATTACAAGTGTGCGCCACCATGCCCGGCTAACACATTCTTCTTAATTTCATAAGTTATTCATTCATTTTGTTGATGAACTTTCAGATAGATTCTGTTTTTGTTTTGTCTTAGTACAAACAGTACAGCAGGATACGTATTTTGTGCATACATAGTTGTATATAGGTAATGTGTCATGGGTTTTTTTGTTTTGTTTTGTGTTGTGGTACTGGGGATTGAACCCAGAGGCATTCTACCTCTAAGCTACACCCCCAGCCCAATTTTTTGTTTCTTATTTGGAAATAGGGTCTCACTAGGTTTCTGAGAGCCTCACTAAGTTGCTGAGTCTAGCTTCAAACCTGCGATCCTGCTGTCTCAGCCTCCCAAGTACTGAGATTACAGACATGCACCACCACGGCCCAGCATGTGCCATGGATTTTTAACATTGGAATTGGTGGATGAAAGTATGTACAGATTTTAGATATAAATATCCTTCAATTGGTCTTCCACAAAGATAGTGTAGATTCACTCTTAGCAGCAATGTATAAGGGTGCTCCTTTTGTTGTTGCCAGTTTGATGGGTACTGTTTTACTACATAATTTTTTATTTTAAATATACCATCTTGTCCTCTAGTAGATTCCTGTGCTCTTTAGTTCTGTTTCCCCCTTTCATACTTCACAACATTGTAAGATTCCTGAATTATAGTTTCACACAATTGTGGATCTGGGAGTAATCTATATAAAGGGAACAATCATATACCTGCCTTCCCTTTCCTTATTATCATTTGTTTAGTGTTTATTGCATATCTTATTTTTCTGTTGAGACATTGAATACAGTGGCTCTTTTAAAAAGACATCTTTTCCTTCCTTTTTTTTTTTTTCGAACTGGGGATGGAACCCAGGGGCATTCTACCTCCGAGCTACACCCCTGGCCCTATTTTTTTATTCTTTATTTTGAAACCGGGTCTCACTAAATTGCGGAGAGCCTCACTAAGTAGCTGAGGCTGGCCTCAAACTTGGATCCTCCTGTCTCAGCCTCCCAAGTACTGGGATTACAAGCATGCGCCACCATGCCCGGCCTTTTCTTTTCTTTATCAGGATCTCCAGTGGAAGTAAAATATCTTATATACAATTTCCTGTCTTTAATCACTTTTGATCACTTTGGATGATAACCAGCTCCTTCATTTATTTAGGCTTGTTAAAAGGGTCATCCTTTTCCCTTATCAATGTTGGATCGCCACCTAGTGGTGAAAGAGTGCATCAGCAGTCACAAAGACAATGCATATGCAGGTTAAATTTTTCTTGGTTCAAATTTATCATAGTATTCCACCTGCCTCATGGTAGTGGAGGAGTAGAGACGAAGACAGGTCAAGAAACTTGCATAATAGTAAATGTCGAATTAATTGCCATTTATGGACAAGTTACAGGTGACATGTGAGTTTAGTGTTCTTTTCATTGTTTGTTTGTTTTGGATTGAGGGGAAGTTACATATTCTTCTGTTCCTAATATAGTGATGAACCTGGCATATATGCTCACTTAAGCTGTATAGATGGAACTAGTTTAATAAAACAAGAATTTCCTGCTATATATGCTGTATTATGAGATAAAACTTTTCCTCCACTGGGCCAAAATATAGTGAAGATTTAAATAAATCTAGTAAAATGTAGCTTAATAGAAATGTACATGTAAAGGAGCCTTCAGAATGACTAATTTATCTTGCTTGAGGTAGAATGACTTGAGAGAGAGATCCAGGCAAAGAGAATAGGATAGAACACCATCAAGTGTTTCAGCCCTGCAGCTTCAGCCCAGGGTCTGCCATGCATTGTAGAAATAAAAGTTTATGTATACCCTCAACTATTTATCTTCCTTCTGGTAAAAACATTCAGAAAACATGGAAGTCCCTCTCTTACTCCCACCCCAACCCAGAGGTAGCCATTGTGACCAACTTACTGATACATTTGTCTTTTGATTATCTTAGGGGTAGGTAGTTTTCTTTCTAGGACATTTTGGTTCTGCCACTTTTAACTCTTCAATATGTAGGTTGAACCTATTTCAATTCTATTTAACCATTATAACAATTTGATAACACTTTTTTTGTACTGGGGATTGAACCCAGGAACATTCTACCTCCAAGTTGCACCTCTAGCCCTTTTTATTTTGAAACAGGATCTTGCCAACTTGCTGAGGGTCTCACTAAGTTCGGAGGCTGGCCCTGAACCTGTGATCCTTCTGTCCTCAGCCTCTCAAGCACTGGGATTATAGGCACTCACTACCATGCCCAGCTATACTTTCATAGCGCTTAACCTTGAATATGGAGTTTTGAAAAGTCACATGCATGAGAAAGAATTAAGGGGAAGTATGAAAGTTTCAGAACCAGAATAACTTAAATAATTGAAATAGAAAATTCTTCTTTTTTTTTTGCGGTACTGGGGATTGAACCCAGCGGCATTCTACCTCCATGCTACACCCCCGGCCCTATTTTTTGAAACAGGGTCTCACTCAGTTGCGGAGGACCTCACTAAGTAGCTGAGGCTGGCCACGAACCCGGATCCTCCTGTTTCAGCCTCCCAAGTACTGGGATTACAAGCGTGCGCCACCACGCCCGGCTGAAAATTCTTTATTCACATAATTAGGTGTTTTTAAAATTGTAAATTTTTATTGTAAAATGTAGATGTCATTTGTCATGTTCCCCCGTTTTTTACTACGTACTGTATAGCTAGACAGAAAGCTACTTACTTTGTCTTAAGATGACAGTCTTACTATATTGGGTGTCCTAGAATCAAAGAATTGATTTCTTTTTTAAAAGTGGTTATATAATAAAAGAGATAAAGATGTATGTAAGAATGGCATAGTGCAGGTTAAATTCATTCTTCATACATCCCAGAACAGGGAGTTATATTATCTTTCCTAATTATAGCTTATTTTGTTATAGCTATCACATTGTTTTGTAACATACAAAAAAGTATAATTATACAAAGCCTTCACTTTACAAATGTAAATACAGTTTTGGTTTGGTGTATGTTGGATACAATAGTCTTCCTTAAGCCTAAACACAGAAACAAAAGCATGTATTATAAGAGAAAGTTCAAGATGGGAAATGATAAAATGGGAATTGAGTAGAGCTTTGTTAAAATGTAGCTGGTATCCTTGTAAAATTTCCATGTATTCATTAAATTACATTATGTCATTCTTATTGTTAGGAGCTGAAAAAGTGTTAAGTTTTCCCTGATAAAAAGAGTTGTTGCAGTCTGATTACTATAGTTGAAAGAGTCATATTTTCTTTCATTTTAAAAATGTGGATATTTGTATAGATTTTAAAATTGAGGTTGTTCAGTGAGTAGAGTTAGGATTTTTTGATGTGTGAGGGCATTGTGTGTGTGTGTGTGTGTGTGTGTGTATGTGTGTGTGTGTGTGTGTGTGTGTCTGGGGATTGAACCCAGGGGCGTTCTACCTCCGAGCTATACCCCTAGCCCTATTTTATTTTTATTTTGAAACTGTCTTGCTAAGTTGAGGAGAATCTCACTACTTGCTGAGGCTGTCCTTGAACCTAATTCCTGTCTCAGCTTCCCAAGTACTGGTGGGATTACAGGCGTTCACCACCACACCTGGCACAAGGGCATGTTTTATCTTAGTTGGAAAAGGTAGAACTGCTTTTGAATTAAAGGTTGTTTTACTTGCTGTGGATGCTACAAAATAATGTTAAGAATGTTAGCTTTGAGCCAGGCGTGGTGGTGCACCCTTGTAATCCCAGTACTTGGGAGGCTGAGACCAGAGGATCCGGGTTTGTGGCTAGCCTCAGCTACTTAGTGAGGCCTTCCGCAACTTAGTGAGACCCTGTTTCAAAATAAAGAATAAAAAATATAGGGATGGGGGTGTAGCTCGGAGTTAGAATGCCCCTGGGTTCAATCCCCAGTACCACAAAAAAAAAAAAAAAAGAATGTTAGCTTTGCTGTTTACAGTTCAGAGCCTTTGAAGCACCCTTTGGTTGTGTGATCCTTAAACATGAGTTTATCTGATCTTTAACATCGGTAAGGGAGTATGGTTAATTCTCAACAAAAAATCTAGAACTGCCAAACAAGTAGTGGGATGATTCCTTCTCTCATTCAGTAGTATGAGGTATCCCAAGAAGCCTTAATAAAGTTTTGATTTTTAAAACTTCTGCAAGTATATGTGTCATAAAAACACTATTAGGAAATTCAATTGCTTAAATTTTTTCAATGCTTATTTAGTTTTGTGAATTTTTTTTGTTTGTTTTGTTTGGTACTAGGGATTGAACTCAAGAGGCATATTCTACCTCTGAGCTACACCCCCAGCCTCATTTTTTATTTTGAAACAGGGTCTCACTGAGTTACTGAGGCTGGTCTCAAACCTGTGATCCTCCTGTCTCAGTCTTCTAAGTACTGGGATTACAGGCTTGTAACACCATGCCTGACTGAATTTTGAATAATACATTTTTAATTTTAGTTTTTACTTTAGTCCTGCTGAAGATGGCAAATAGAATGAAGTAAAAGATTAAAAATCTACTACGTAAAATTATTTGCTTGAAGTTCTACTTGAGTTACAGATCATTCTCTAATTCCCCCTGTGAAATTGCCTACTTTGCAGTTCTAGACGCATATGTAGATTATCCTTTAAAAAGAAACCTCAGGCTCTACACTGTTAACTATTACAGTAGTATTGTGGTAGGTTTCTATGCTTGTTGAAGACAGTTTATCTAGTTTTAGGATATGGGATCTAACTCTTATACTGTGCTTTGAGCTGGGTCTGGTGGTGCAGTCCTATAATCTCAATTATTCTGAAGACTAAGGAAGGAGGATTGCAAGTTTAGGGCCAGCCTCGAAACTTAGTGAGACCTCATCTCAAAAAAAGGGGGGGGGTTGGATATAGAGCACCCCCCCTTCCATCCATGGTACTCCGCCCCAAAGACTAGGCTTTGAATAGTCCTTAGTATTTATATTATATGAAAAAATTAAGTGAATTTTAAAATATAAGCATTATATTAAATTTAGTGAGATTTATTCCTGATAGCTTCACTTTGTCCTGTACTGCTTTTTTAAAAAACTCACACAGCAAATCAAGTTCATTATAAATTCAAGGAAGGGTTTGGTTAAGCACAATAGCCTACAAGCTCCTTGCTATTTAGATAACTTCAAGACTTAGGCATACACTGTGGAAATGGAACTTCAGTCAGCTAGCAAGATATAATTTATTCAATCAAATAATAGATCTACCAGTGACAGTCAGATGGCTTGAAGGTTTTGTTTTATCTTCTGAAAAGCCATTTAAAATTGTTGAATTAAAAAAATCTTAAATTTTAATGTCTTTATCATTTGAACATTTTAAGTCGAATCAAAACAAATATTTGGCATAAAGTTCTTGTATTTGAATGGATTTATATGCTTAGTTCTATTTTTATTAAGAGCCAGCTTTTTTTTTTTTTTTTTTTTTTTTTGGTGGTACTGCAGATGGAACCCAGGGGCCTTCTACCTCTGGGATATATTCCCAGACCTATTTTTTATTGTTTTATTTGGAAACAGGGTCTTGCTAAGTTGCTGAGAGCCTAAGTTGCTGAGGCTGGCTTTGAACCTGTGATCCTTCTGAAGAGCCAGCTTTTGAGAGTCCTACTAATATCATCAATTAAAAGGAATAATGATAGAGTGCTGTTGGTAAGAAAAAAATTCCTTATTTTCTGTGATTTAGAAATTGAATTGATTAGAAAACAATCCAGCAAACCACCACAGTTGCACTTAGTATAGTGTGTTTTAGAAGTTTGCTATTCTTCAAATGTCTAATTGATTTATGATAGAATAGTACTTAGTTTGCATCTGGATAACTAGTGTATTTTAAGATACTTATTTAGTTCTTTATGCTTATGGAGTTATTGAAATAATGTTAAAGGCTTTCTATTTATGTATACATTTTTAAAATTTAAATATGCATTTACAATATGCATGTATTTTAAATGTTAAGCACTATTGCAGTTTTCTCACTGGAGTTTTCTGAAAGTTTTATGTGAGAGGTAAACTCTTGGTAATTTCCTATGAGATATTTAATGTACTTTAAAGTGAGTATTAATTGGTGGTGTTTAGAGTAACTTTTTATTAAAATTAATTTTAGCATTTTAACTTGGGAAAAATTTGGTAAGACTTGAGAATTGTGTATTAAAGAGCAGCTGAATTCTAGAGAAAAATACTTTTAAAAAAGAATAATGATATATGGTCAGTAATCACATTTTTAAAAAGTATGAAAACAAGGTTGTTATAGGCAGTGAATTATCTATGATAGCTCATTTAAAAATAATTGGAATAGCTGGGTGTGGTGGCATGCTTGTAATCCCAGTACTTGGGAGGCTGAGACAGAGGGATCACAGGTTTGTGGCCAGCCTCAGCTACTTAGTGAGGCCCTCTGCAACTTAGCGAGACCCTGTTTCAAAATAAAGAATAAAAATAGGGGTGAGGGTGTAGCTCGGAGGTAGAATGCTCCTGGGTTCAATCCCCAGTGCCACAAAAAAAGAAAAAAGGACTATTTCTTGCTATTTTTTTTAACTATAGAAGATGAAGCTATAGTCATGCTGGACTAAGGTGAACCAAAGAGATTTGGAGAAAAGTTTTTTTTTAAATAGTTATAAATACATGGGCTTCGTGAAAACATGTTTTTAAAATTTAATAATATAGTCTACATAGAAAAATTACAGAAGTGGGAAATACATTTATATTTCTAGGCAATGGATGAAACACAAGAATGAAGCAAAAGTTAGGTGAAATATGAGTTTAAGGATAATGCCTGGTACCTCTAGCAGGTTGAGTAGTGAATTTGGGATTTTTTTTTTTTTTGTGGTACCAGGGATTGAACCCAGGGGCATTCTACCTCTGAGATACACCCCTAGCCCTAATTTTTATTCTTTATTTTGAAACAGGGTCTCACCAAGTTGTGGAGGGCCTCACTAAGTAGCTGAGGCTGGCCGTGAACCCGGATCCTCCTGTTTCAGCCTCCCAAGTACTGGGTTTACAAACGTGCACCACCACGCCCGGCAATTTGGGATTCTTTAAGAGGCAGAGTTCTTAAGATTTTTGCTCCTTTGTGGTAGGAATGAGTATCTTTTTTTCTTTTTTTAATCTAAAAACTTGAGATGGGTGGCTTTATTTTTTAAACCCTTTATGGGCAGTTTTTATATGTTAAAATGTAGAAACATAACATAATGAACTCTCATGTACCTAGTCATACTCAGCTTTTAATTCAGCTTTAGCAGTTACCAGTGCGTGGCCATGCCCTGTCCAATAAAGAGGGGTTTATTAAAGTTATTTTACTTAGAAGTAACCTCAAATCTAAAGAAAAGTTGGTGTATTGGTGTAAAGTTTTCATTAGCCTTCTGATGCCTGCAGAATCTGTAGTCATGTCTTCCCTTATAATCCTAATACTGGTAATTTGCACTCTCCCCAACTCTTTCTTTTTGATGTGTCTAGCTAGAAATTACCCATTTTATTGGACCTCAGAGAACCAGCTTTTGGTTTCATTGGCTTTTCTCATTATTTTTCTATTTTTTAATTCATTGATTTCTTCTCTGAACTTTATTTCCCTGTAATGGTTACTGTATTTCCCCATAGGTGGTTTTTTTTTTTTTTTTTTGGCAGTACCGAGGATTGAACCCAGGGGCTTCTACCTCTGGGCTACACCCCCAGATCTATTTTTTAGTCTTTATTTTGAAACCAGGTCTCACTAAGTTGCAGAGGGCCTCACTAACTAGCTGAGGCTGGCCGCGAACCTGGATCCTCCTGTCTCAGCCTCCCAAATACTGGGATTACAAGCGTGCGCCACCACGCCCGGCCCCATAGTTGTTTTAATCTTAGAGTAATTTGCTTTTCTTTTTCTACTTTCTTAAAGTTGAAGCTGAGATCTTTTTTGGGGGGGGCAGTACCAGGGATTGAACCCACGGGCATTCTACCTCTGGGCTATACCCACAGTCCTATTTTTATTCTTTATTTTGAAACAGGGTCTCGCTGAGGCTGGAGGCGAACCCTGATCCTCCTGTCTCAGCCTCCCAAATACTGTGATTACAAGTGTGCGCCACCACACTGGGGAAGCTGAGATCTTGATGTTTCTTTTCTTCAGATATAAGTACTTTTTAATTCAGTTCAATATACTTTGTATTTTCTGCTTTAATTTCTTTGACCCATAAGCTTTTAGAAGCATATTATTTTGTTTCCAAATATCTAGGAATTTTTCTACTTTCTGTTACAGTTTCTAGTTTATTTTTGTGTAAGTACATGCTTTTTATTACTTGACTCTTTTTATGTTCCAGAATTTGGCCTTTCTTAGTAAACGCTTTGTATATATATTAAAAGAATATGCATTCTGCAGTAGTTGGGTAGAGTGCTCTATAAATATTATTTGGGTATGCTTGACTGAGTGTCATTTAGATCTCTGTGTTCTGTTTTTGTAATCTATTGGTCTTTCAATTATTGAGAGAAGAGTATTGCAAAGAAATCACCAATAATTCTGAATTTCTCTTTTTTCTTTTTTTTTGTGATACTGGGGATTGAATCCAGGGGCATTCTACCTTTGAGCTACACCCCCAGCCCTAATTTTTATTTTTTTATTTTGAAACAGGGTCTCACTAGGTTGATCAGAGTCTCACTACTTGCTGAGGCTGTCCTTGAACCTGGGATCTTCCTGTCTCAGCCTCCCAAGTACTGGGATTACAGGTGTCTACCACTACACCCAGTAATAATTCTGAATTTCTATCTCCTTTCAGTTTTGTCTGTTTATATATATGTATGTGTGTGTATGTATGTTTACATACATATATATATATATATATATATATATATATATATATATACACCTTCTCTCCCTCCCTCCCTCCATTTGTACTGGGAATTGAACCTAGGGACATTCTACCTCTGAGCTACACCCCAGCCCTATTTTATTTTTTGTTTTGAAACAAGGTCTCACTAAGTTGCAAAGAGTCTCACTATAAGTTGCTGAGGCTGGCTGTGTACCTGTGATCTCCTGTCTTAGCCCCCCCAAGTACTGGGATTACAAGTGTGTGCTACCACACCTGGCTTGCTTTATGTATATTAAAGGTCTTAAGGTGGTTACTTTATCTTCATGAATTGAACTTTTTGTCATTGCAAAAGACTTTATAATCCCTGCAGTTTAATTTGTCATTTTGCTTCTTTTTTGGGGGGGAGTGGATTCTGGGGATTGAACCCAGGGGCAGTCTACCTCCAAGCTACAACCCCAGTCTTTTTTATTTTAAACAGGGTCTGAGGCTGACCCTGTTTTATTTTAAACAGGGTCTGAGGCTGACCTCAAACTGGTGATCCTACAGTTTCAGCCTCCCACATACTGGGATTACAGGCTTGTACCACTGCCTGGTTTCCAGCTTTGTTTTGAATAATGTTGGCATGTTACATCCTCCTTCCTTTTACTTTTAACCTTCTTGTGCCTTTATACTTAAAAAGCATTTCTTGTAGTCAGCATATAGTTAGGTTATGCTTTTTTAAAGATACAGTCACAATCTTTGCTGTTTAATTGCTGTTTAGATCAATTATATTTCATGTGGTTATTGATATTATTAGGTTTAAATGAATTGTTTTGCTGTTTGTTTTCTGTTTGTCTCATCTCAGCTTTGTTTTCTTTTTCTTCTGTTTTGCCTGTAAGATCAGTTGAGTATTTTTTATGGATCCATTTGATCACTATTGTTTTTTTTTAAGCTATGAGTTTGTTTGATTTTAGTGCCCAATTTAGATTTGTAATATACATCTTTAACTTATCCATCTGCTTTCTTTTTTTTTTTTTTGCGATACTGGGGATTGAACCCAGGGGCATTCTACGTCTGAGCTACACCCCCAGCCCTATTTTTTATCCTTTTATTTTGAAACCCGGTCTCACGAAGTTGCAGAGGGCCTCACTAAGTAGCTGAGGCTGGCCACGAACCCAGATCCTTCAGATCCTCCGGTCTCTGCCTCCCAAGCACTGGGATTACAAGCCAGGCCATCTGCTTTCAAATGATAATAAATCCCTTTGTTTAACTGTTTACTTTAAACAGTATTCTTATTTCTCCCCATTCTTTGTGCTATTGTTTTTAGTGTATATTTACTTACATAGTTACCTTTTCTGATGCTCTTCATTTCTTTGTGGAATCCATATTTCCACTTGTTGTCATTTCTTTTTTTCTGCTTGAACAGGTTTTTGTAGCTTAGGTTTGCTACGTATGATCCCCTCTCCCTTCAGGGTTTGTGTCTGAAAAGTCTTTATTTCACCTTCAGTTTTGGAAGATGCTTTTTTGCTGGGTATAAAATCCTCTCCGTAGTTTCAGTTTCAGTATATGAAAGATGTTGCTTCCCAGTCTTTTCATCTGCTTCGTTTTTGACAAGAAAGCCGATGTCATCCTCATCTGCCTTCCTTTGTTATTAATATGTCTTTTTTTTCTCTAGTTGCCTTTAGGATTTTTTTTTTCATCACTTTTTTGGAGCAATTTGATGGCATTCTTTGGTATAGCTTCTTAATGTGTCTGTGCTTAATGTTTGTTAGTTCAACTTCTTGGATATGTTGGCATATAGTTTTGTTGTTGTTTTTTTTTTTTTTGGTACGGGGGATTGAACCCAGGGGCATTCTACCTCCGAGCTACATGCCCAGCCCTATTTTTTATTCTTTATTTTGAAACAGGGTCTCACTAAGTTGCAGAGGGCCTCACTAAGTAGCTGAGGCTGGCAGGGAACCCGGATCCTCCAGTCTCAGCCTCCCAAGTACTGGGATTACAAGTGTGCGCCACCACGCCCAGCTTTGGCTTATAGTTTTCATGTAAGAAAATTTTGGACATTATATCATCACACATTTTTTGGTTCTCCTTTCCCCTTTACATGTGTATTAGTATGCTTCATGTCCCACAGTTTACTGATGCTCCTGCTGTTTTTTTTAATAGTTTCTACTACTATGTCTTCCAGTTCATTGACTTTTCTTCTGCTGTATCTAATCTGCTGTTAATGCCATGTAGTATATTTTTCATCGCATGCACTGCACTTTTTAAGTTTGATTTGGTGGTGGTGGTTGACCTCTCTCTCTTTTTTCTTTTTTTTTTTTGGTGTTGGAGAGCAGACCTAGGACCTCATACATGCTATGCAAGGCCTCTACTACTGAGCTACATTCCCCAGCCATTTTTAAAATTTTTTATCTCACTGTGTTGCTTAGGCTCACCTTGAACTTTGGGTCCTCTTGCCTCAACTTCCCAAGTAGCTGGGATTACGGGTTTGTGCCACCATGCTGGGCTTCGTTCTTTTTTTTTTTTTTTTTTTTGCGGTACCAGGGATTGAGCCCAGGGGCATTTTACCTCTGAGCTACACCCCCAGACCTATTTTTTATACTTTATTTTGAAACAGGGTCTCACGAAGTTACGGATGGCCTCACTAAGTAGCTGAGGCTGGCCGTGAACCCGTATCCTCCGGTCTCGGCCTCCCAAGTACTAGGATTACAAGCGTGCACCACCACGCCCGGCTGGGCTTGGTTCTTATATGATGTCTTTCATTTTACTTAACATGTTCAATCTTCTTTTTGACTATTAGGAATACTTACAGTAGCTATTTTAATATCTTTGTTTACAGTGTCAGTTCTGGGTTCTTTTCTATTTAATTTGTTCTGGGTCATATTTTCTTCTTTTTATGCTTATGTTTAAGTTTGTGAATATCAGACATTGTGACTTATTGGGTACTGGACATTTTGTATTATAGTAAATATCCTGAACTCTGTTCTGTTAGGCAGTTAAGCTTGGAAACAGTTTTATTATTTCAGGTTTACTATTTCCTCTTTTTTTAAAAATTTTCATTTCAGGTCTCAATTTTCAGTTTTATTAAAATCTGAGGATGCTCAAATCCCTTACATAAAATAGTACAGTATCTGCATTTAACCTATGCTTATTTTCTTATACCTTAAGTCACCTCTAGATTACTTATAATAATACAATGCAAATGCTGTGTATATAGTTGTTATACTGTATTGCTTAAGGAATTACAAGGAAAAAAAGTAGTAGATCAGTAGTGATCTAGATTTTTTTTCTCAAATATTTTTGATCTGTGGTTGGTTGAACCTGAAGATACAGAAATCATTGGCTGTAATTAAGCGTAGCATAACCTACCAGACATTGCTAAAATTATCATTGCTGATTATAACAATAATAGCATTTTACACAAAGCTAGGTAGAGGATAGTGGTGGGTTAAATGGAAATGTGTATTCTCCCAGTTTTCTTGGTGTTGTGAAAAACTGGGGGGGTGATTTGGACTTTATTTACTTTCAGGAGTCTTTCAGAGTAGAGGAAATGGATCGCAGGGCTTCCCCAGCACCCCCACTCCCACCACTGCTGCAGTCAGTGTAGTCTGAATGTCAAAGTGTAATTGTAGTGCCAGAGTCTCTGGAGGTCAGCTCTTCCAGGACTTCTCCTTCCTTTTGTGAAGGCAAAAAGAGACTGGCCTTGTTTTTGATGTATTTATTGAATTATTCAAACACAAAAATAATAACCTTATTACATGTTAAGTAACATTTTCCTGAAAGTATCTGTTTTCCAAAAAAACAAAATTTAGTGAGAAAATTGGGATTATTTTACAGTTTGAAAATCTCTTTATTGTGTAGCTGAATGTCTAATATTTGACATACAGATAAACAGAAAAATATGTCAATGGGCTCTTGAGTTTTCTCCCCATACAAGCTTCATGGACAGTGAGAAGTAAGCAGCAAACTGCTCTCCGTGGACTTGGAATCCTACCGGGGAGTCAACTGAGTGCTCTCCAGGAGCACATCTGCCCATAGTCGACTCTTGGTCATGGGTGGTCGTTTGTGTAATAGATGCTCCACAGTTATTTGTTAGGTGATTAATAATCTTTTTTTTTTTTTTGCGGTACCGGGGATTGAACATAGGGGCGTTCTGAACACCTCTGCGCTACACCCCCGGTCCTATTTTTTATACTTTATTTTGAAACCGGGTCTCACGAAGTTGCGGAGGGCCTCACTAAGGAGAGAGAGAGAGAGAGAGAGAGAGAGAGAGAGAGAGAGAGAGAGAAAGAGAGGGAGAG
>PVJS01023997.1:0-29070 GCA_004027185.1 Glis glis
ACACGCTTGTAATCCCAGTACTTGGGAGGCTGAGACCGGAGGATCCAGGTTCGTGGCCAGCCTCAACTACTTAGTGAGGCCCTCTGCAACTTAGTGAGACCCTGTTTCAAAATAAAGAATAAAAAATAGGGCTGGGGGTGTAGCTCGGAGGCAGAATGCCCCTGGGTTCAATCTCCAGTACCGCAAAAAAAATATAGGGTGCTTTTAACCACCTCCCCTATCCAGGCACCCCCAGTGTTTTTCCCCTTTCCTCTCTGCAGAGAATCTGTTATAGTTTGGATTTTGAATGTCCCCAAAAGGCCCATGTGTTAAAGGCTTGATCCCCAGGATGACGCTATGGTGAGGTGATAGAGCCTTTAAGAGATGAGACCTAATGGGAGGTTTTCAGGTCATTGGAGGCATGAGCTCCAAAGGGATTGTGGGCCCCTGACCCCTTCCTCCTTCCCTTTTGTGTTCCCTGATCTTGAGGGGCAGCCAGTACACATCCAGTATATAGCCAGTAGTAACTACTTTTATTTTCCATGATAATTTCTGAGCAGGTTGAAGAAAGAGGTAACAGTGATTGTTACCAAAGGCCTGCGTGTGGAATGCTAAGGAAGAGGTGGATAAAGAGAGGAGACCGGGAGGTTTTCATAAATTTGGCAATGAAAAATCAAACAGTGCCACCAAAAATCCAATTAGCAAGGCTTTCTAGGGTCAAGTTTCATTTTAAATTTCTGCTCTGAGGATGTGCTGATGGTAAAAAGAAACACCTTGAATCCACCTGGATTTCAGGTAGTGTGTTCATGGCTGCTGCAGGCCCTGGACTCTTCCTTCATGAGCACAGGAGCCACAGGCCCAGTTAGAGAGCCAGGAAGTTTGCAGTTCCCACCTCTGCCCTTCCTACTCTGTGTCAGCCTTGAAGAAAGCTGATTAGTGCTGAAATTTATCCTAAACTTACCTTCTGACAAATTAATTCAGTTCTCTTAGATAATGTCTCTACTTCAAGGGCAAAATGGTTCCAAATTACACCATTATTTTAAAATTCAACTTTTTAAATAAAACAAAGCAACAACACAACTGAAGGATCTATAAATTAGGAAAGAGTCGTACCCTTGTGCAAATAAAATTCTGGTGTGTAAGATACTTCAATCCATCCAGGAATCCTGTTGGTCCTTGAGTTTTGTATATCCTCAGTTTGTTTAGCAAATTGATTTGCTAAACAGAAGTAAAAGTAATAGAGCTGTGTGAGTAACTAACTGAAAACAAAGATATAGCCTATAATAATTCAAAATCAACAACAAAACCTTCTGTTGTATTTTGTTCATTTGGCATATGTGTGGTCATATTTCTATACTTTCTTTTATCCTCATGGAATATATCATGTTCTCTGAAATAATTTTTAAAAATCAATGACATAAGGTAGTAAGAAATTTCAAGTCTGTAATTATTTTCATTTCTTTAGCCTACCATATCTCTAATATTTGGCTTGGAAACCCCCCTTTTAAAAACATGTTATATTTCTATAGCATGGCTGTGCTAATGATATTGAACATTTTTGAAACTAAGGTAATTAATCTCAGAGTGGTTAAATTACAAAATGTCACCCATCTCTTGAGTGACAGTGTTAGGATTCCACCTCAAGTTCTTTGGTACCAAGACTCATACTAATTTCCAGTACACATTGATTTGTCAGGATATTTATAATGTATGGAGATAATGAAAAACTAGTGTTGGATCCATGTTAAGCTGCTGTTTATGAGAAAATAATCTTGGTCAGTCCAAAATTTACTGAGGATTATTTTGGTCATTCTCAAACTGACTGAGGCTTGATTTCTATCTGTGCAGAAAGACTCTAGGGACAAAACAGGATGTCTGAGAAGCCAGATACTCTTGGTACAGTGGGTGACACCCAGCTCATGGGACAACCTAGGGTTCTTTCCTCAGGACAGAATGTTTTGGCCCTGGAGTTTGCACAAAAACTACTTTAGTATATGGATATGATGACTCCAAATCAGTACCACTGATTTCTTATTTGGTGATTATTAAAACTCTAGTAAAACTGGGCATGGTGGCACATGCCTATAATCCCAGTACGTGGGAGATTGAAACAGGAGGACTCCAGGTTTGAAGCCAGCCTCAGCAACATAGCCAGGCCCCCAGCAACTTAGTGAAACCCTGTTTCAAAATAAAGAAAATTAAATAGGGCTGGGGGTGTAGCTCAGAGGTGGAATGCCCCTGGGTTCAATCTCAAGTACCAAAATAAAAAAAAAAGACTCTAGTAAGCAAATTTTTCACATAAATGATTTGTACAAGAGAAAGTAAGCTTGTACCACACAGGTCAGTCAGTGCCTACTTCAGTTCAAACTGCCAAGGCCACAGTCTATATTACAGAAGGAGCCCCAGATTGCCTGAGCTGGGTACCATCTACTGTACCATGATGCTCTGACTTCCCTGAATCCTACCTGCATCAACCATCCTACTTGCTCAACACCAAGGTGCCCATCCAGCTATGAGATGGCTTGACAAAAAACTACATCAGTGAGACTGCCTCTTTGGGGAGTTTACAAATGAGACCCGGTCATCCATTTTTAGTATGAATAGATGGCAAAATGATAGGAAAAACAATTGGGAGCACTAAATAAGTTCAAGTTATGAGTAAATTCGTGAGTTTGTATATGAAAACTTTGAGGCAACAACAATAATAATAGTACACATATATATGCATATATATGTATATTACACACACACACACACACACACACACACACACACACACGGCTTACAAAATGCCAGCCTCTAGTTTAAGGACTTTATCTCTGTTGACTCACCTAATCAACAGGCTCATATACAAGGACAATACCTAGGAGTTCTCCAACAATGAAGTAGATGCTTCAAGGTGTCAGTGTGGCCACAGCTACAGAAAGCACTAATAAAGGGAAGGGTTAACCTGGTCCATCCAGCCATCCAGCCTCCACAAGGACATCCAACTCTGTTCTCTGCATGTCCTGACTCAGATTCATCTTCCCCTGAGATTTCATTTCCCTTAGTATAATCTGTATTCCCAAATAGAATCCCATTACTTGAGGAACATAAATATTTTTCTATTCTATGCAGCCAAAAATTTTGAATGGACACAAAACACAACCACAGCTGTGTTGAGTAGAGTCAGAAAAAACAATACAGGAAAAGAGATCCATAGGCCCTTGCTCTAGGGTCTGAAGGGTAGGAAGATCCCTCCCACACCCCCAGAAGGAGGATGAAAGAGCTTTCCATCTGAATCACCAGTTGAACTAAACAAATATAGTAATGTGCAATGTGTTCACAGAGCACTTTAGCCTTTTGCATAAAATCAACTAACTCTTTTGTCTGGACTGATGCCCAGTACTTGGCACTTCACATGTTTGAAGAATGATATTGAATGGGAGAGTTGGGTGTATGCGTATGTATACAAAAGATGCATCATATTATTTAATCATCTACACATGATACCAAGAATGCTGTCAACATACTTGCTATTGACAGATATTAAAGAAATAACAGAGAGAAAAACAAAAAACTCATGAAGTAGGATGTTGCCTAATCCTCCAGGTTCCTAATACCTTTTATACAATAGAGTCAAAACTTCCCTCATGATAGTTCTCAAAAATTTGCTTTGGCCATTTGTGGCCTTTCGCTGTTCTACATACCTTTTAGATTCAGCTTGTCAATTTCTATGAAATCTTTAGGTTTTAAATAAAACTAGTGAATTGCATTGAGATCACTTATTTATTTATTTATTTACTTTTGAGGTACTGAGTATTGAACCCAGGGGCATTCTGCCTTTCAGCTACACCCCCTTTTTATTTTTATTTTTTGTTTTTAAACGGGATCTCTCTAGGTTGCTGAGGCTGTCCTCCAACCTGCGATCCTCCCGTGTCAGCCTCCTAAGTACTGGGATTACAGGCGTGTGCCACCACGCTTGGCTTGAAATCACTTTTACTAACATAATTTCAGGCTTGGTCTTATTTTTCCTACCTTATTTTCTATTAACCTTAAGTTTGTTGTAAATCTTTCTCATTATACATTTCACCAGAAAGTACCATGGACCCTTTTGGAATTAGGCAGGGTATAATTGAGCAAAATGGGTAAATAGATGCTTCTCTATGTTTTCTGTGGGTAATTAAGGTATCCTAGAGATATAATATTGTGGTAGATTCAGAATCTTTGTACATCTCTGATCATCAGTCCCATATATAGTACAGTAGAATAATAAATAATAGATATCAATTTTTTTTAAAGTGTGTGGGAAGTAGACTAAATTCACCTTAATCTCAAAAGAGGAAAAGGTTTGTTTGGGTTGAGATGAGATAATTAAAACAAGTTGTTGATATTTTCCTGTATACTAAACACTGAAAATGTACGTCTGTACATTTAATTTCTCATTAACTAGACATTTATTATCACTGCATCATCATATAAAACATGAGCACAGACATGGAGTTTTGCAGCCCACTGATAGAATTATTTCAGCTCCTCCATCTTCATCACTTTAACATCAAGATAAATTCATATGACAGGCACCTGTGTGAACATTGCTCAAAATAGCATCACTTTTCTTTACATTAAATGTGCTTCCCCTTCTTCGTGGTAATAATAGTGGTTATTACCTCTAAGAGTTGTACTCAGCACTAAGATAATGCTCCCCAGTCTGGAGATTTCCAAGCATCTTTTACCTCATTTTCACTCTACCTCTGAGAAATGTAAGTATAGGTCCCATTTTATAGATGGTGAAGTTTAGGTACCCCAAATCAAAAGACTCATTTCGCTTCTCCCATTAATGCCTTATGGAGTTAAAAGGAAGTACCTATTTGGAAGTCATCTGGTGAAATATAATCTTTGTGGACAGTCCAACCATGTAATAATGCACACTGAAAGGACTCAAAATGCCACAGGAGGACTGGTGGATCAAACCACCTGGGTGATGACCACATTGTGCTTTCTTTGTGTATCTTAGACCCAGCTAAAACCAGCATGCAATGGCTTAGAGGCCACTAGGCTTTTGATCTCAGGATCCCTCCTATGAGTTGCTCATTTCCCAAAGAGAGTGCCGGAGAACATAGGTTTTAACTGACATTGATAGATAGTATACCTAAATGGATGCCTTGGCCAAATAGGTTTGAAAACATTAAAGCATAATAAGTTAGTTTCTTCACTGTAGAATTTATAAGGGCCCTTACTATCTCATTGTTAAATCCCTAAAAGAATAAAGAATATACTACACCCTCAAACTTTTGATAATAACATTCTTTTTATTACATAGCAGAAGCCACAGAACCAGTGTAACACAAAACTAACCACTCTTTAATTTTATAAAAATACTTAATTTGAAAGTCTTTTTCTCTGAATGATATGGAAGAACTGCTACCAATTGCTTGCTTGAATGGTATAGTATTTAAGAAACACTTGTACATTTTACTTAATATTGAACTACTCAGATTAGAAGTAGCAGGTCCTTTCTACCCTGTTGGGACCTTCTCAAATCTCAGCTATCTCAGTACAGAAGGCCAGAGTGATAAGGCAACAAGAAACTTAAATCAGTGTGCCAAAAAGAATGGTAGAACCATCTCCTCACCCAAACCCTTTTAGCCCATCTCCTTTTTGCCTTCATCAGCTTGCAGGTACTATCAAAGTATAGTCTCCCTCACACCCTCACCGCCGAACTCCTAAGACTTCATGAGCAAGTGCTCTGCTCAGGGTAAGAGATGGCAAGTTGTGTACTGTGCAATGGCAGCTACCTTTACCGGGGGTCTGAACTGATGATATACACAAGTGTCCATTCTGCCCCAGGACCATCAAATCCTCCAGACTAAACTTCGGGTGGACTAGGGAATAGGATACTTGATAACATTTTAGCCCCAAACCCTTATTCTAGTGTGGACTATATTTCCACACATCAGAATTATTCCTGGGAATCCCTTTAAAATTTCAAGTACAAATTGCCATCTCAGAGACTTCAGAATGGCCGAGAGTACAGAGGTTGTTCTGCCTGCAGGAGTATTAGAGTTTGAATAGAGACTCCTGGGTGATTGTAGGTAGCTGGACATTTCCTCAGTCACATGGATAGTGCTGTGGAATGAACAGAGGCTTTGCAAACAAACAAGATGCCAATTCTAGGGTGTACTTCTCACGAGTAGTACAGACTGGCAAGTTACTTCAAGTTCCTGTGACTCAGTTATCTTAAAATAGTGACCCACAGTTCTTCACAGTTGAGAATATTAAGGTGACATACTCAGAGAATCTGGTACAGTGCCTGGCACAGAATTGGGCTCAATCAGTTACATCTGGGTAAAAAGATCAATGCCTCTTTATCCTTGTTAAATATTTGTTGGTTCTATTCCCGTAATTACAATAGAATAGTTTGGTAGTCCATCAGAATGTCTACTAAGTGAAAAAGAAGTGATCAGGGAAATGCAAATTAAAACTACACTGAGATTCCATCTAACTCCAGTTAGAATGACAGTCATCAAGAAGACAAACAATAATAAATGTTGGCAAGATTGTGGGGAAATAGGAACTCTATTATACTGTTGATGGGACTGCCAACTAGTACAGCCACTATGGAGATCAGTGTGGAGATTTCTCAGAAGATTGGGAATGGAACTACCATATGACCCAATGATAGTGCTCCCGGGCATCTTCCCAAAGGAAATGAAATCAGAATATTATAATTATACTTGCACATCCATGTTCATAGCAGCACAGTTTACAAAAGCCAAATTATGGAACCAGCCTAGGTATTCGTCAATAGATGAAATGATTGCAAAGCTTTGGTATATACACACAATGGAATTCAACTCAGCCATAAAGAAGAACAAAATCACTCCACTTGCAGGAGAGTGGATGGAACTTGAGAATATTATACTAAGCAAGTAGAGCCAGTCTCAAAAAATGAATAGATGTATGTTTTCTCTTATATGTGGAAGCTAGAGAGATATTTGGAAATAAAAGCAACATCAGATAGATGAGCAAAGACTCCAGGGGAGTGACTGAGGGGGATTAGGGAAGGGAGGAAGGGGGGATGCAGTCATAAAGAATGTAATAGTTGAAATGATGCTATGAATGTATACAAAACTACCAATTCCAATCTCAAAGACATGCATGGGAAGGGGGAAGAAGAGGAAGGGACCAAGAGCTGTGTGCATGTATTTTTCTGACACTCTGTACCCCAATATGGTGTAAAATTACAATGGACCAAATAAAAGAAGAAAATGAAAAAGAAGTGAGAATCACATAGAACATAAAAGTCATCAACACTGGCAGCCTGAACCAAAAGTCAAGGCATGGTTGCTTATTAAAAAAGAATCTAGCCGGGCGTGGTGGCACACGCTTGTAATCCCAGTACTTTGGGAGGCGGAGACCGGAGGATCAGGGTTCGCGGCCAGCCTTAGCTCTCGCTCTCTCTCCCCCTGTCTCTTTCTCTCTCTCTCTCTCTCTCTCTCCCTCCCTCTCCTTAGTGAGGTCCTCCGCAACTTCGTGAGACCCAGTTTCAAAATAAAGCATAAAAAATAGGGCCGGGGGCGTAGCGCGGAGGTAGAACGCCCCTGCGTTCAATCCCCGGTACCGCAAAAAAAAAAAAAAAAAAGAACCTAAGTGAACTGAATGAATCTTATTTTCTCTCTTTGCCTCACATGAGAAATATTAGTAAACAGCAAAAGACTTCAAAGTCATACAAGAAAAGGAAGAAAGCAGCCATAAAAGACAGTCCCTCCCACTATAGGAAATTGGCCCTGGATAGAGGCAAGGCAGCTGTCTTCTAAAAGCACTGGATTTCATCAGGCAGAGAATCCTTCATTTTCAAGCCGAGAGAGAGAGAGAGAGAGAGAGAGAGAGAGAGAGAGAGAGAATAGAATTTGATGACATCCATTACAGTCTCCTGTAATGGATGTCATCAAATTCTATACAGGATGAGGTGGGCAGACCTGTTGAAAAACTGATTAGTGCCAAGGTTTGTCCAAGTAGTGGATTTGGCAGGAAATAAATTTCTGGATGGGCTTATTAGCTCCTGCATTTCTGTAAGTGAATTTCTTATTAAATAGGTCAGAGTATAATTCTTTTGAGCAGTTTGTAGCTTCTAGGAACTGGATGGATGGATGGATAATGATGGTGCTCAGAGGTGCTATTATATACTTGTCATCATCTGAAAAAGGAGCTGTTTTCATGGAGACTGTATTGGTTTCCTATTGCTGCTATAACAAATTACCACAAACATAGTGACTTAGAAGAGCACAAACATTTCCTACAGTTCTGGAGACCAGAAGTCCAGAATGAATCATATGGGGCTAAAATCAACATATTGGCAGGGCTGGTTATTTCTGAAGGCAATAGAGGAGAATCTGTCCCATGGTTCTTCAAGCTTTTGATAGCTATTGACATGCCTTGGCTTGCAGCCACATCACTCCAATCTGCAATCTCTGCTTCCATCTTCACATTGCCTTCTCTTCTTCTATGGTCAAATTTCCTTCTGCCCCTTTCTTACAAAGACATTTGTGATTACATTGGCCCCACCAAGATAATCCAGAATTCTCTAGTTCAAGAACTTTAATTTAAACACAACTGCAAAATCCTGTTTTGCTATATAAAGAAACATTCATTGGCTCCAGGGATCAGGACCTAGAGATCTTTGGGGACCATACTTCAGTCTACCACAAAGATAGAAAATGTGTTCAATGGCTGAGAGCTTGTCTAGAGCCATGCCTCTGTTGGGAGTATGTTAATAAGCCTACTGGTGGACTCCATATGGCACAGGGAAGTGGACCATTGGGTCCAAAAATGGAAAACTCTGGATAATGTTTTCTAAATTCAGAAAAAGAATTGAGGAAATAGGGATTGGATTTTCTGTATATTCAGATCTCTGTAATGAGCAGAGAAGTTAAAGGTGATATAGATATATGATCAGTGTTGAAGGATAGATTGAAAGGAGAGGTCAGGTCCTCAAAAGAATGTATTGTGATGGGACATTATTTTCAGGTGCCCAAAATGGATATATAAATTCCTTGGGTGTCCAAGGACCATCACTAGACTATGGCTGAGCATTCATTCTTTCAATAGGTATTTATTGAGTATCTTTTGTATTCCAGGCCTTGGGATAGACTAGTATACACACAGATGAAGTTCTTCACCCTTTTATGGGTCATGGGGGGATCAGAACTGGATGGTGCCATTTCTGATGTATGGCTTGTAGGGCTTCCATGGGTCATTTTAAGGAACTTGGAATGTTCCTTAAAACAGAGCCACAGTCCTGGGTGTACACTTCCACTCGTGGGCAAAAGAGCCTCCTGTTCTGGAAAGCCAGTTCTGTTTTCTCTACCACTGGATAGAGCTCAGCCAGGAGCTGTTGTGAGTAAATATTTGTCTGCTGCATTCCCTAAATCACTGCTATCAGCTCTTGTACAGTCTGAGAGGGCTGAAAGCTTCTCAAACCAGAGGGTTTCTTGGGGTTTTGAGCATCTCTTTGGAATTCTGGTTGGTATCATGAATTTTCTGGTCAACAGCTTGGGGTGCCAAGTGATTGATAATGTCAGAATTGAATCGTTTGAAGTAGCTGAAATTCAGGTATCAGTAATAGGGTCATGGTGTCACAGTACACCCCGGACCATTTAAGGCAGTGCCTCTAAACCATCAAGGGAGTCCAACTTCCACATATCCAATGATCTGTCCTCCAAACCTCTGTGTGACAGGTGGGGGGTGTAGTTCCCAGCTGGGTAACCCTCCATGGACTCAGGGACTTTCTGGTGGTAGGGTCTTAAGTTATCTCTGGAAAATGAAGAGGGATCCAATTTCTGGAGGCTGGGAGGGATCCTCATGTATTGGGAATGAGCAAAAGCAAGAACTGAGTGGTAAGACAAGGTCCAAAGAGCCAGAGTGAAATTCAAATGAGTCACCAGACAGTTATCAAAGATGGGACCATGAGACCAAGAATCTTAAAGCCAAGGAGAGAGTAAGAGCCATGAGATGTGCTGAGACAGCCCCCAGGCTTTCTAACTGGAAGCCTGATTACAAGATTAATCTTGACCAACAGCTCCACTTTTCAGATGGAGAAACAAGAGCTGGAACACCAAAACACTTGTCAAGTAATGGCAGCCAGACCATGTCCCAGGTTCCTGAAGACTCTCAGTGGATGGTTCCTTTCTCTTGTGTTTCATCAGGGGAATCCTGTACACCCTGAAGAAATGGGCCTTCAGCCCTAAAAGCAGCATTTTTAGGGAGAGCAGACTGTGTCCATCAAGTCCCTCAACTCTTCTCTAAAGTTACTATGGGATCTTTCCTTTCTCTCACTCACTGGCTGACAGGCCATCCAGGCCTCTGGTGAATATCTGATTAATCTGAAGATATTTTAGCCTACATCCCAAATAGTTTTTTCCTGAAGATTTTTATCACTCTCAAGTAAGCCTGAACATTTGCTAAGCTTGCGAAGTTCTTTTTCTTTCCCAGCAGTGAGCAGACAATTGAAGGGTAGGCATCAACTTCACTGCAGATCTTCATGCACATGACCAGGCACTTATACCGCAGTCACGAAAGGCTTCCAGTTTGGGGTCACTCCTGGGAAGTAGATAGCAAGTGGATCAAAGAGAAAGATCTGGATCACAAACTTCCTGGGAAAAATGAGGGATAGGGGAAATGTGGACTCATATATTTTTAAGTAGCATGGTGCATTTTATGATCCTGAATTTCAAGGGCTTATTAATACAATATCTAAGATGAGTGAGTGATGACCACCCTAAAGCTGTGATGAGAGCCTAAAGGGAACAAACTGACTTTTATTTGCACAAACATTCCTCAGATGGAGAAATGATGTGGGCGTTTTGGTTACAAAGTTCTTAGCACATTGGTTGTTGGCAAAGACTTCAAGGAGATAGTTCTGTTTTTTCCCCATGTTTCCATTCAACATCTTAGGTTCTGGGCTTTGAGAATCCCCAGACCTTAATCAAACCTAAAGGCTCTCTGGGCTTATGAGTCTCCATACAGCTGCCTTTCTGGTTAAGGCAGAAGGATGGTTTTCAGTGGCTGAGAAAGCATGGGTGTAAGGGACACAGAAGCTTCCCATTGTGCACCCCCATGCTCAGGGAGGTGCTTCACAGGGCATCTGCGAGAGCCTGATGACCTTCCAGACACTGGCCTCAAGGTCAGGATCCGATTTCCCTAGTCTGCCAAATCACTGTCACTGAACTGGCTCTCCATGCTTATTGGGGCCCTCCAATTTTGAAGTTGATCCTTTTCTGGTTTGACCCTTCTTCCTTCCATTGAATGTCGGCTACTCTTTCCTTACTGCATGGTCATCAAGACATGAAACGTCAATCTTCCTCTCAAGTGCATGCTGTCAAGTCACGCCACTGGTGCCAATGGAAACCCCATTCTCACGTCCACTGGCTTCAGTACCTACTCCAGGGACTTAGCGATCACCTGGAATAATACCACCTCTGAAAATTTGAACTCCAATATCCAGCTATCTGATCCCCATCTTCCTACTCCTTGACACTTGTCATAATCAGCAGCTCCTGGTCACACATTCTTACCTGCTCAGTCAGCACCCGGGATTATTCCCTTAACTCCTCACCAGCTCCTCATAATATTTGCTCCCCTAACCTTCCACTACACTCAACCAGCCAATACCCTGTCCTGGATCTTTCATAATCCATGTTCTCTTCCCACGGGGCTGCTGCAGGACTAGAGACATACCTTCTATCTTCAGCTGCATGGCAAGGTCCATCATGGGTCCTTGGACTTGTTTTTATCGGTTTCCTTTTCCTTCCTCCCTTCCCTTCAGTGACTATTGTCTCAAACCCTCACTACTTCCCTTGGCCACCTCTCAGCCCCATCTCATTTTATCAGGATAGTTAGAGTTTCCAGGAAATTGTGTCCCTACATTTCTGTCTTTCACTTACAAACCCATTTGCCAAACATAATCCACTTCAAAAGATGGGTGTCTCTTTTCTTCTTTCTCCTCAATTATTATCCCTCCTTTTCATTTTTGGTCCCATTTAATCCCATTTTGTGAAGGATCTTGTTATAATCTCTCTCTCTTTCAGCTTCTACCACTTTATAACTGCTGGTAATTTCCTTACACCCTACAATTATCTCCTAACACAAAATCAAAGCTAAAATGCATTTTTGCAGCTTTTCACTCAAAAAATATTTACTGGGAGTTTACAAGTCACCATGACAGGCATAAGAAAATTTACAGGCAAACAAGGTAGATTTAATCCATACCTTCATTGAATTTAGGAAGACATAAAAATATAATGAAGATACTTACCTGGCAGGGGAGATACCATGATCACAAAGGTGGTTTTCCCAGGGCAAGGCTTATCCATTGCACTCTGGATGTGCTGACCCCTGCAATTTCCCCAAATGCAGGAAACGGCATAATTTGTGGTAGTGGGGACTGTCTTCACACTCTCCTCTGAAAAAAATATATATAATGAAGACAAAATAAGTATATCATGCAACTATTTTAAAACTACCCAAGATAAGCACAAGCTGCCATGCAAGTGTATATGGGGAATGTCTCCTGGGACCAGGGTTAGGTAGATACTTCTGTGCAGCACATGTCTGGATGCACAAGCATCCTTAATGGGTGACAGCCCTCCCACTTAATAGCTGGTCATTTCTTAATATTACACTCTGCCTCTTCCCACCCCCGGGGACCTTCTCTTTCGGGTCCCTCCCTTTTTAGAATAGTCTATCTTTCTGTTTCTGTGGCTCTCTTGTTGCCCTCATCCCACTATAGTGTGGCTTCTATTTCTGCTCTGATTCCAGATCTGCTTCTACCAGAGTCATCATTGACCTTCTGGTTCTGAACACAAAGTACACTTCCCAGTCTGTGTTAAAATGGAAATTCACAAATAGTGTCCAAAAATAAAAAAAATGAAACTTGTGCATATTTTCTTCAGTAACTTATTGCTAGCATACATGGGCATAACACCATTTATCTCATGAAATTAAAAATGAAAAAGAGGATATAACCACAAGAATAACAGGTTTCAGATCAAAAGAGAATAATAAGTTAAACATTGAATGCCTACTTTAGAAATCTCAACAGAATAAACTAATATAGAGAAAAATACAAACCATTAAAGTTGATTCAAGAAGAAACAAAAACTTGAATTTTTAAAAATAGTGAAAGAATTGTCTTTAGTGGTTGTGCATATTTTCTTTCTTCCCCTCCACTTTTATTTTTTTAAACAAATGCCAAGAATATACAGTTCCTATGCTAGAGTGCTAGAGATAATAGCACCTACAGCAGTGCTGTCCAATACCGTAATCACTAGCTCCATGTGGCTACTGAGATGAATGTATTGCCTGAACAGAGCTGTTCTGTACGTAGAAATATATGCACATTCCAAAGGCTTAGGTTGAAAAAAAGAATGTAAAATATCTCATTAATAATCTTTATATTGGTTACATGTTGAAATGACACTATTTTTATTTGAGGGGTTTAAACATAATATTACATTTATTTTACCTGTTTCTCCTTGCTTTTTTTTTTTTTTTTTTTTGCGGTACCAGGGATTGAACGCAGGGGTGTTCTACCTCCACGCTACGCCCCCGGCCCTATTTTTTATACTTCATTTTGAAACCGGGTCTCACGAAGTTGCAGAGGGCCTCACTAGGTAGAGAGAGAGAGAGAGACAGGGAAAGAGAGAGAGAGAAAGAGCTGAGGCTGGCCGCGAACCCGGATCCTCCGGTCTCCGCCTCCCAAAGTACTGGGATTACAAGCGTGCACCACCACGCCCGGCTCTCCTTGCTTTTTAATGTGGATGTAGTAAAGAACTTAAAATCATACATGTGGCTTGCATCATAGTTTTATTGGACAGTGCTGGTCTAGGGAAAGAAAGGATGTGGGACAAATCTCTGTGGATAACTAGCATAAAAGTAAGCACAATATCAGAAACAATATTAGTGACACCAGCTTTTCCTGCAATTGTACTATGTGCCAACACTATGCTAAGTGTGTTACATAAATTATCTCATCTCTGGTCACAGAACAACTCCATGCAGCAGGAATCCCCGCATTTTTCAACAGCATTACTGTGACCTCATTCAGGTGGGGCAGCCAGTGAGTGACAGTTTTGCCAGAGGCTGGAGCGGGCACTCTCATCCACGTCAACATCCTCCTCACCCTCGTCTTCTAGAAAAGGTCGGGAAGGAGCACATGTAGTGTGGCTCTCTTTAAAACACGAGACTTCTTTCTTAACTGCCTCTGCTATTCGACCTCTAGTTTTCTCATGTTCTGGGGTCAATTCCTGGCCATGACAGGGAAGAGGCCGGGTACCACATCGCCAACTAGACTGTTAGGAACGTAACCCATGACATGTGTCTGGAAGGCTAAAGAGAGAGGCAGAAAGGCCCCCGGGCAGGCGAGCCACAATCGGCCGCTGGTGGTTTGACCATTTGGATTCTATTTGCATTCCCTCTGTACTCCTCGACAGGAACAGGCCTTTTCAAATGGGCTTAGCTCTCCAAATCCACTCAAAATGTCACAAAATTAAATGAATGGTTTCTTAGACACCACAGGGAGTAGAAACCCAATAGCAAAACACTAATGGTTTCCTTTGCAGGAAGCCCCTTTGAGGATAAAAGAATTCATCTAAGAGTCAGATCCCTTCCTGGCCAGTGCGTCCGTCCGTCGGCCACTGACAAGCAGTGGAGAAGTCAATAGCAGCCTGGCCCCACTCCACCTGTGATCCTGCAGAACAAGAGCCCCACAATCCTGATCCTGTGATTTCAATTACAGGGAGGTGAAAAAGTATTTGATATCTGAGCTTGCTAAAGGCGCCCATTCCTTCTGCTCCAAAGATCTTCCCTGCGAAACTGAACAAAAGAGGAGAAAGAAGTTGAGATGCATATTGAGGGGAAGGAATAGTGGGGAAGAAAGCCGGCACAGCAGGCGGGAAGGTGATGACGGATGCAGACAAAAGGAAGAACTTCTTAAGATTCTTTCTAAGAAATGGAATTTACACTGCGCTGGCTCTTTTATTAGGACATCTCTCACCTTGCTCTATATCTCTCACACCAAGAATTAGATTCAGGGTTTTGAATCCATGTTGATGGCACAGATTTGGTTTCTCCAAAGGCAACTTGGCTTCAGTCTCTGGGTCTGGATAGTGAGAGAGCAAATATGGCGGCAGCCCTACTGGGGTCCCTGCTCACTCCCTGGCAGGTGTCCACCTTGGTTTTCCTGGGAACAGAATCCCTGCAAGGATTTTGGATTTTTCTTCAACTATATAAAGACATTGGCCTGTTCACTGTAGCCTGGTCTGAGACATCTTGTCACCAGAAGGAGGCACGTATGTTGGTGTCCCTGGAGTCCCACGGGCCACCATTCAAACTTGCTTTCACTTCTGGGTGTACTGTGGGGTGAGTTATCTAAACTCCCTGTGCCACAGTTTCCTGTAGCAAATAAAAGGTACCCAATAAGCCGGGTGTGGTGGCGCACACTTGTAATCCCAGTACATGGGAGGCTGAGACAGGAGAATCCGGGTTTGCAGCCAGCCTCAGCTACTTAGTGAGGCCCTCCACAACTTAGTGAGACCCTGTTTCAAAATAAAGAATAAAAAAATAGGGCTGGGGGTGTAGCTCAGAGGTAGAATGCCCCTGGGTTCATTCCCCAGTACCTCAAAAAAAAAAAAATGTACCCAATAGAGTTGTATGAGGCTAAAAGAAAATACATGTAACTTACTTAGCTTGAAAATTACTTAGCTCTGTGTCTCTAAAAATCAGTTCTCCTCTTTATAAAGAAAGGATCATCATAAACTAAGCTTTTTGAAGGGGAAAACACCCTGTTCTATACAAACTCAAATTATACTATCCCATAATGGCAAAGCAAATTTGCTTCCATGCCCTGCTACTGGTTCCACACCATCAACACTTTGACTTTTTCTTCAAACTCTATAGATTCCATAAAAAAAAGGGTGCATCAGCTGGGCATAGTGGTGTATGCCTATAATCCCAATACTTGGGAGGCTGAGACAGGAGGAGTGCTGGTTCAAGGCCAGCCTTAACAACTTTGCAAGACACTCAGTCACTTAGTGATGCCCTGTTTCAAAATAAAAAGGGTTGGGGGTGTAGCTCAGAGGTAGAATGCCCCTGGGTTCAATCCCTAGTACCAAAAATATTTTAATTAAAAATTGAATTTTTAAAAAAATGTTCCATCACTATTTGGTGATAGAGAAGGATAACTTCAGGTTAAATGATGGCTGAGAAAAATCATCTTATTTTCACATTTCTGCTGTCCAACATAGTTACCACAAACATACTGCAGTGCAAAGTTGTATAGGCATAATATAAATATTACATAATTAGAAATGATAATATTTAATATAGAAGCAGATGGGGGGAATCAGTCATATAAAAATTCTGCCATGTTTGTTCTAAAAATTCAGTCAAATGACCTTAGAGTCACAGTTATAAATTTGTTCTTTTCATTCAGACTGTTAACTTGCCAAAGGAAAGAACCCTTTTTGTACATCTACATTTCCTTCAGCATCTGGACTTTGTGCAAAGGGGTTATTTAACTAACAATTCTTACTTGCTGATTGATTGACTACTTAAACAGCAACAAGTCTTTGTCGTGAGGCTACAGAGGCTAAAATAAAGGGGTTCTCTTTACTTTTTGGAGACCACACCCTCATGCTAAGACTGTGAGTGCCATCTTTGTGTAACAGCCCTGCCAAAAGAGGTACGTTGGGAGCTGGCATTTAGAAACCGTCCACCACACTCTGAAACTCTTGGAAGTACAGCCTCATCTCTCTGCCTTACTTCCTCACCAATGTGTGTAAGTTCCTCCTGTCTAGAAGATGCTGAACAAGTCCAAACCCACATGCAGCCCATGTAGGCTAAGAAACAATAGGTCCTGGCTGCTGCCTAGCGCAAAGGCTCATGGTGGTTAGTAAGGACTGTTGCCAGAGATACAGAAACATCAAAATGGTCCATAATCTAGGGAGCTATAATGGAAGGGGAACAGAGGTCCATTTGGGATGTCAGAAATATGGTTTTGGTTGTAGTAGTAGTGTGCCCCTAGTGGCGTGTTAAAGGAGCTGCTTGGCCTAAAATACCAATCCCTATTAAGCTGACCGGGCCTGGCTTTGTGAGCTGGCTAACACAATCAGCCCCTCATAGGGTTGTGCAGGTGGGAGGTCAGTGGCAAGCCTGTTCCTCAGGGTTTAACCTTCCCAAGTCACTAGGTGTGTTGTGCGTGAAGTTAGTCTAGTCCTGCCCATTTACTGGAGCAAGACTCTCTAGAGACGTGATGGGTTTAGGTAGGGAGGAAGGGGGAGCTCAGACACTCACAGTGCCGCTCCACATCTCCTCCGCATACCCCAGCAGTGCACACCAGCCTGCCTTCCACTGGGAGCATCTGCCTCTCAGTGCTGAAGTGCTTCCTGTGGCTGCCCCGCTCAGTCTCTGACCACCCCAGAAGTAGGCTGGAAGTTCCAGAGTTCAACCTCCCCTCACCCAGCAACTTTCCAGTAATGTCTGAGAAGAGGTAGTGTAACTTTCCCCATCCAATGGGCTGATTCTGAATCATATGATCTACAGGGGCTCCCAGACTTTCTTAGTGGGATAAAGAACCACTGTTTCCTGGGGTCACCTCTCAAGCTATTTGCAATCAAATACTTGATGCAGGTCTGCTTCTGTCAGCTCAGTGCAGGGTATAGCTGATAGCTGACAAATGCTGCAAGGGGTGGCTAATGTGACATCATGAGGAAGAGGTGAAGGTCCTGGCTGTGGGTGCAGAGTCTCCAAGATGCCCACTTTTCAACAGGCAAAACAAAAACCAAAACCCGCAGAGCAGCCGTAAGAAATACTCTGGCCACAGCTGACTTCAAGTTGGCAGAGTAACGAAAGTCAACAGACCGAGACAGTTGTGTGGCTGGGAAAGGGCAGCAAGGCCCAACCCAGGCCGCCAGGAGGCGAGTCCTCAGAGCTCAGGGTCAGCATGGAGCAGTGGTCCATGGATCTCAGACACACGGGCTTGAGTGGCCATGGCTCGGTGACTTCCTGGTTTTCAGGGAGTTATCGCCAGGCTGATGCCCAGAGACCTTCCTGGGGGTACAGAGGGACCAGAGGCCTCCAGAGTTGGTAGAATGGCCAGGGGGGAAATCCTATCCAGAAATAACTCCGTGCTTCAGAGGTGACCTAAAATGGAATGAACCTCTTAGGGGATATTTTTCATGTCCAACTGTCTCTTTTAGATGTTCATTTTACATGACTTTTTTCAACAAGCCTAATTATTTACTCTGTTAGGTAGTTAAGCAGAAATGAGCAAGGTTTGCTGGGCGTGGTGGCGCATGCTTGTAATCCCAGTACTTTGGGAGGTGGAGACAGGAGGATCCGGGTTCACAGCCAGCCTCAGCTCTCTCTCTCTCTCTCTCTCTCTCTCTCTCTCTCTCTCTCTCTACTTAGTGAGGCCCTCCGCAACCTTGTGAGACCCGGTTTCAAAATGAAGTAAAAAAAATAGGGCTGGGGGTGTAGCGCGGAGGTAGAACGCCCCTGGGTTCAATCCCTGGTACCGCAAAAAAAAAAAAAAAGAAATGAACAAGGGTTTAAGATAAGCCTCGCTCCATCTTGGGTGATGGAGAATGCTGCCCATAAACCACCTCCTTCATGACCAGGTTCTACTTTCTTAAATCTAAAAGGAATCAGTTATAACCTGCCTAAAGGGATTTCCAACCTTGGAACATGTGCAGAGCACTAAACCCATGAGTTTCACTTAGGTACTACTGGGAAAGTTTCTGACATGGTGGAAACAAGTGCAGATGCACTAAACTGGTGTAAAATAGCAGGACCCAGCCCCAAATACATAACGCATAAGAGAGGCTTTCAGACTAACTTTAAAGCCTATTACATGGAAAATAACATTGCTGTTTTCCACTGGGAAAAACGACCCCTCTGCAACACTCTCTCTGGAGCATAACCCCTCCTTTCTAACCTCTCCCTTCTAATGTGACTTTTTTATTCTCAAAACTGTCCACTCGTTTCACTGAATAAAACCTTTATGTTTCTCCTGTTTGTGTCTTCCACCTGGAATCTTTCTTTGGGGAAGAAAAAGAACTGAGGAAAACCACAACTCTGTAACAACTCCCTCCTACAAATCAGGCACAGTGATGCACGCCTGCAATCTCAGTCCTCGGGAGGCTGAGGCAGGAGGATGGCAGGTTTATGGCCAGTGCACAGTAACTTAGTGAGACCCTGTTTCAAAATAAGAAAGAAAGATGGTCTGGGGGTGTAACTCAGAGGTAGAAAGACTCTGGGTTCAATCTCCAGCACTACACATACACACACACACACACAAAAAAATTGAAGATTCTTTTTAACTCCTTCTTTACCTCTCTGGTCAGACTTTATCAGTCAACATTTTCTTGTTTTGTCTTGTTTGGGGGAGGGGAGAGGGATAGGGGAGTTATAGCTTATCTGACTTCCTAAATGTATCAGCTTTTTCTTCATGAGGAAAATCTGTGATTATCATACATGATGTTTATTCATATATTTATCAGCCTCCATCCATTATGAAACACACCACTTGTAAAGTCATAATGTGTTCTGACCAACTAATTTACATATATATATATTTAAAAAGTCATAAATTAAGTAATTCATCTAGGTATTGCTATATATCAACCCCTCGATTGAGTAGCTCCTACCCAATTACCAGGTCCAAGATTTTTTTTGCCTGGGCTGACCAGATCTGGTAATCACCCCCTCCCCCCAGAGGGATTCCATGTGGTACATTCTAATACAAGTTATTTCCTCTCAATGAAGATTCCATTTCGTTACTTTGCTTTATACAGAATTAGAACGTTGCAAACCTACTGGGGAAAAAATAAAAAATGGCCATAAAAGTCAGTTCAAATTTCCAAAACACAGCAACTGTGATAGAGAATTTTCTGGAATGGTTGGCAAGTACTGTAGCAATGCAAGAGAGGAGGGGTGCAAAAGGCAGAAAGGCACCAGGCGACCCGGCTTTGGATGAGTTTCCGGATCATGCAGAGGGAAAGAGTTTCAAAGAGTAGGCCAATCGGTTGATGTCCCCTGGAGATCTTTTATCATTTTTTCTATCTCATTGGCTCTCACAACCAATGAATACTCCTTTCTGAACTTAGGACGCTGGATATCCATCAGTCTTCCAGTGGGAAGGTTTAAACTGGAGTTGTGTCTGTTGAAAACTCACACTGACAAGCCTTAATTCATTTCTTTAAGTCCCACTGAAAGAGAAGTTCTCTATTACCTCAAAGATATTAAGTCCCTGGGTTTATTTCAGTGTGACTTCGACAGATGTATGACAGGTCAGTGCCCATGACTGAGAGATGTGTCAGAAGCCCCTTTATCCTCATTCATTTCATCATTTTAGAACCCAAATCAGGAGCGTGTGAGGCTGTGCCTGATTTCTCTCTCCATTACTCAAAACGAACACAGAGCACATTTTTAGTAGAACGTTGGGGGATGTGATACAAGCTTATCTCCTCAGACAGTGATTTTGTTCCTTGACTGCTCCTGAGATGGAGGGGGATGTGTGGCATTCCAACGGCTGCACAAGATCTTCCACAAGCAGAAAAGCGGGCGAGCCTGAGAAGCACTGGGGCTCGGAGTCCAATTTTTTCTTTTGCTCAAACTCTGGGAAATAAATAAATTAGCATAGTGGTTTAAAAATCACTTGATTTCTAAATTAGCACTACAGTACATAATTCTGAAATAGGCAATATGATATTCCCTGCCTAACTGGTTAAGGAAGGGGGCAAGATCTCTACTCAAATTGTTTAGTAAAAAAAGATCCAACGGCATTGACGACTCCTGGAAAAGCTTAGAGTAACATTCTGAATTTTCATCCATAAACATTTTGAAAGCACTCATCCATTTCCCAACAGCCATGGTAGACCAATTAGGACAGCCAATTCTGTGCATAAATGCATTTTAAAACCTAACTTTATAGTCAATATTCATAGCTTTTACCTGGATCTAGGTGGTATATAATTCTACCTCCTATGCAAACTGTATAAATGAAAAGACATTTATTTTTCGTGTGCACATCTGTACACGGTCCTACAAACACTTTGGTGATGATATAAGCATTAACTCTGTGCTTCAACTCCTCCACTGTAAAATCCCTTAAGAATTTGTTGACTTTCCTCCCATCTTTGAAAAATATAGACTGGCTTAAAATGGGATTAATATTCCTTTATTACCATACTCAAATAGTGATTCCAGAGTTTCATTTCAGATGACAATAAGGAAAATCTCCAAAGAAATTGTAGCAATTAAAAAATAAGTTTTACTGAAGAACTAAACTATCAGCCATCTCTTGATAGTGAAAATTACTTAAAGAACAAATACAATAAAACTAAACTGGTCTGCATTCAGAAAAAGTGATGAACATGCTAAGTGAGATGGGCTAGACTCAGAAAATCAAGGGCCATATGTTTTCTCTCATATGTGAAAGCTAGAGAGAAAAAAAAAGAAAGAAAAGGGACCTCATAGAAATTAGGAAAGAAAGAAATCAGGAAAGTAGTGGAAGGGGACTGGGAGAGGGAACAAGGGAGGGAAAGGGGAGGTGTGGGGAAGGAAAGAAATAGGCCAAATAATGTGATGTGTATATATGAATGTATCACTATGAAATCTCACTATCATGTACAATTGCAATGCACCAATACATTTTTTTAATCCTAACAGCACTTTGCAAATAACATATAAGGCCAAGTGTGGTGATGCACACCTCTAGTCCCAGTAATTGGGAGGCTGAGACAGGAGGATCACAGATTTGAGGCCAGCCTCAGCAACTTAGTGAGACTCCGTTTCAAAATTTAAAAAAAAATAAAAAGTAGGGCTTGGGGGTATAGCTCAGAGGTAGAATGTCCTGGGTTCAATCCCTAGTAACACACACACACGCACGCACACACACACACACACACACACACACACACACACACACACGAAGGTGAAGAGAGCTGGGCTTGGTGGTGTACACCTGTAATCCCAGTACTTATGAAGCTGAGACAGGAGGATCACAGGTTGGAGGCCAGCCTCAAATACTTAGTGGGACCTGATTTCAAAATAAAAAGGGGCTGGGGATGTAGCTCGAAGGTAAAGAAAAGTCCTTGGGTTCAATCCCCAGTACAAGAAAGGAAGGAAGGAAGGGAGGGAGGGAGGGAGGGAGGAAGGAAGGAAGGAAGGAAGGAAGGAAGGAAGGAAGGAAGGAAGGAAGGAAGGACCTTGGGGGAAGGGAGTGGAAGACAGATAGTGACTTTATCACTTTTGGAAAACCAGGAAAAGGTCATTGATTCACCAATATTAGGAAAATGGAATTGAAAATATTCAACTCATGATTACATGGTATGAAACTCTAGAATTCAAGTGGAAAAAGAGTACCATAAATCTCTCAAAAACGTTACTCCAAACAGCTATAGTAAATAATCCAGATAATAAAAAAATCATGTAAAAATGGATAAACTCCATCAGGAAATCTCTCATAAGCTCAGAATTTTGGACAATATGTTATAAAGATGGGTTGATGTAGAAAATATACAAACACCCATTGAATGTTCTTTGAGGTCTGGAACTGAGATGCTATGATTTTGCAATTATATACTTTCATAATTGTAGTTTCAAGTTGAAGCAATGCCCAGTGTTTCAAAGACTCTCTTGTCTTAAATGATAATCCTGACCAAATTTCCAAGACTTGCAGCTTATCCCCAAACCATTCACAGACTCCTCATTCAATCCACACTGGATAACAACTCAGCTCATATAAAATTAACAACTTGGAAACCTCGTGGACTTGTCAGCAAACCAAGTTAATGTTAAGATTTTGAGTGTTAAAACATACGGAAATGGAAAATGTTTCCATGATGGGAGAATAAGGCAGGGTAATGACTCTGGCACAACTTCTGCGGCAGGGAACTTCACTCATGATCAGATCCACATGTTTTATTTACTGTGAGGAATAGCACCAGGATTCTTTGGCACATCCCATTACTCCAGATTTCCAACAACTACCTTTTAGACAAACACATTGATTTTTAACACCAGATTGATTCTTAGTCTAAAATCCCTATTTTCCTTCCTTGGTGACCAGCCTTGGATCCTGGGTAAGAGTTGAGGGACCCTTTTGCCTGATCATAAAGTAGTTGGAGCTCCTGCCTAGGCATGCCCCTTTTGCTTGTCACCTGACTGTGGCCTCCAAAGTTAATCAGGAAAAGGCATGAGGAGATAAATTCAAGAGAAAATGTTTCTCCCTATACCCTAGAATGGAGCTGGCCTATAATTTCTGCTTTGTTTCCCTTGAGTCAATCCCTCAAAGTCCCTCTAAAGCTGAGGACAGAGGGTCAGAGCAGAGATGTACCTCCCTTAGAAGAAAGAAGAACCAGACTGCTCATTGGAACAGTCCCATGAAAAGGGAAATGGAGAATCAAGGGGCATTCTACCTCCGAGCTACACCCCAGCCCTTTTCTTTCTTTATTTCTTTCCCTTTCTTTCTTTCTTTCTTTCTTTCTTTCTCTCTCTCTTTCCTTCCTTCCTTCCTTCCTTCCTTCCTTCCTTCCTTCCTTCCTTCCTTCTTTCTTTCTTTCTCTTTCTTTCTTTCTTTTTTTCCTTCTTTCTTTCTTTCTCTCTCTCTCTTTCTTTATTTCTTCTTTCTTTCTTTCTTTCTTTCTTTCTTTCTTTCTTTCTTTCTTCTTTCTCTCCTTCCTTCCTTCCTTCCTTTTTTTTTTTTGAAACAAGAGTCTCAGTAGGTTGCTGAGAGTCTTGCTAAATTACTGAGACTGGTCTTGAACCTGCCATCCTCCTGTCTCAGCCTCCCAGGTACTGTGATTACAGGTATATGCCACCATGCCCAGCTCAGAACATGATTTTTGAACTGGACTTCTGGAGGTCTATAGACTTATTATCAGATGTCTAGAAACTTTCTGTAAGAGCTATTCCCTTAATTTATTTTTATATCAACTCTGAGTGAGATAGTAAGTTCACTGTGCTATTACATCTATCGCAGCGATGTCAGCACACTTGCACACTTAATTTGCTGAGTACCAAGGGACCTTAGAAGCAATGCTACACTACCATTACCCTGCTGATCACCACTGGTCAGTTAATAAGATGATGCGTTGCTTTTCCTTCTTCACTTTCAGTAAGATAAACAGGAGAAAAAATATTTAGTTTATGTAAAGTAGAAAACCTAGTGCTGTGAAATCAGTGTTCAGATGCCAGTAGATTCTAATGGAGGAGTGTACATGGACTCTCAAATAATATTGGTTTATTTGCTAAGATCTTGGGTTAGATCTTATGGATCTCAGTATGGATTAGACATCCTAACCTCTAGTAGGCATCTCTAATTTTCTTTATTCCCCTCTCTACCTCACTCTCATTTCTATCAAACACTATCAAAATATCCACATCAAAATGCATATAAGGATAAAGAAGGAAAAACAAAGTTAATCTACCAGTTTATCAATTATAGAAAAATGACTACAGTATGCCACTGAAGTCTTCTAGTAAAGCAAAATCCAGTGGTGTGCAAACATGTGCAAAAACTTCCACACTGATACTCAAATTGCAGACCAAGGACTAATAGCATCCACAACATCCAGGAACTTAATGCAAATTCTCAGAGCCCACCCAAGACCCCTGAGTGAAAATGCAGCAAGCTCCTCAAGCTAATGTTTGAGAAGTAGTGCTCTACCTAGATTACTTCTGATGTATACTAGCAGGTTGATAGAGTAATGCAGGTACAAATAACTCACATAGTCAAAACTTAAAAAAAATTTTGGAGACAAGAGTTTCACTATGTTTCCCAGGTTGGGCTCAAATTTTGTGTCCTATAGCCTCAGCCTCCTGTGCTAAGATTATAGGTGTGTACCACCATGCCCAGCTTAACTCAAAATTTTAACTCAGTGCATCCAGCAATCTGGAAAATTTCTAAATCCTTCTTTGCTATTCTCTCTCTACTGCCTCTTTGTCCTCAGTAGAGCATCTTACAATGACTTCATTTCCCCAGTTTGGTTTATTTTAGAAGTTAAATAAAATGCTGAGTTGGAACAGTGCCTCTATTTCTTAAAAGTGCCCAGCAGAAAACATGACACATGGTTCGATTTTCAATAAATTTTGTTGTGTTAATTAAGATCTATCTCTATAAATGGAAATGGCAGGCTTACAAAGTGATAAACTATTTTGGGAGAGGTAAACCCAGGCAATCTCGGGTCTAAACGAAATCTTGTAAGTTGTCATCTTCTCAAAAGCTATTGGACACTGAGCTTAAAAATAAAAATTAGTGGAAAATTTCAGAATGAATCTAATTTTACTTTTAAATTGCATAAATATTGTCAAAAAATATCTCTAGTTTTCTTTCCCAATACTACTGATTGGTCCAAAACAGTTCAAAATTCAAGCTGGAATTTTGACAATCTTGCCCAGTTTAACTCTTGGTCAGCTAAGTCTCCTCTAGAACCAGCCAGCTGGAAGAATAAAAGATGAAAATAATTTGAATAGGGCATTGTACATCAGATATGCCTTTGCCACTAAGGCTTTTTTTTCACACTGTAGTTATTTCTCTAAATACATAAAACTGTTAATATTCTATGATATCGCTGCTGGTATTTCACTTTAGCTATAATTCTTCCAGGGAATGGGCAATGCTCCCAGAATCCACTGGCCTATTTACTTTGGACAATCAACTAGAAATCTGAAATGTCTTTTTTGCACTACATCATAAATGTTAGAAACTCAACAGATATCTTTTACTGCATGAATATAGTTGGGAATTTTTTTAAAGCTTATGATTGGTCCTAATGAATACGTGGGAAAGATTGGTAACTAAGCAAACATTATACCAAATCTTTATATTTCATCTTTAGAATGCTTTCTTTAAATTAATCAAAATCACAAATATATGAAACCTAAACAAAGTCAACTATAATTACTTTTAACACTGGAGTAGCTAGTCGCCAAGAAAATATTATGCTAATGAAAATTAAATAAAATGACATTTCTTTAAGTAGTCAATAAAACATCAGAGTTTTGATATGTTATGAAGAATCAGACATTATTTTCAATACAATATTATTAGAAATGTTTTGTCATTGTTAGGAATATTTTCCTCTTTATCAAAGACTGAAGTTCGGGAGCTCATGTAGCACTCTATGGACATTCTTTAAGCACTCCAGAAACCTATTGGTGATATCAGAGGAAAGTATACAAGATCCTCATGTTTTGGGCAATCATCCAAGAGAAACTTGCATTTATGGAGTGCCTACTGTATGCCAGGCACTTTTACATACCCTGCTTCATTAAGCAAATCTCCATTTATCTTTGGGAGAGAGCTCTTAGCAGTTTCATTTTTACTGATATCTAAGAAGGGGCCCAAGATGACATTATTGATATGGTCAGTATGTGTCCCAAATGGAATCCAAATCCTGACATATTTTACAGTAAAAGCCATCCTCTTTAATATATAAAAACCCTACAAGCTATGTACAATCTTACGTTAACTTTAAATTTAAGGAAAATGAGGTACACAGGGCCCATGATTGCAAAGCAGGAAGCGACAGATCCAGAATTAGAACCAGATGATAGAGTTCATGGTATTAACCATGACGTCATCCTACCTAGCCAGACTCTTGGTTCAAGATGGTGTACTAAGCACAGATAAAATCCTTTGATCCATCCTATGGGCCCATTAAAATAATAATACTCATTAGAAGACTTTATTGCTATTTCTTCTTTAGCTTTGGTAACTATTATTTTGATAAAAACTTAAAAACAAATAGAAGTATAACACTTAAAACTATACTAGGGGCCAATAAAATAATAAAAGCAGAAATTGTTGAAAGTTGTAGTCTCTGGAGAGTGAGATTTGTGCACAGTGGCACAGAAAGATAAAATTTACTTTTTATTTAACATAATTTGAACTTTTGCTACTGTGTATTTTTATATCTATATTATTTTATTTAGAGAAAAAAATTAAAGGAAGAAAAAACAAAATAAGAAAAAAGGATGAAAGAAGAATAAATATGCATGAAATTCTGCAAAATAAAATATTATGTAGTAGTCCAAAAGATGGGGGCAGATTTATTGTCCTGTCATGAAAGTTCTGTAAGATACATTGCTAAATTAAAAATAAACCTGGTGCAGAGAAATATATATATATACACATACATATATATGTGGAATTAATTGTATAGTTAAAATTGTATATATTGATATATGTCTAGAAAAATATGGAGAAAAATGCACACCGAGTCTAAGGCTCCTGTGAGGATTGGGACTGGGGAGAGTCATAGAGGATAATCTTACTACTTATTAGATGCAAATATCTCTATGCTGTTTATCTACCTCCATACTGTATACATCTATGCTACTTTTTACAATGAATTTAATTTTATGAATAGTTTTAAAAATAACCTTAGAAATGAATAAAGACACCGAGTCAGGCCCTTCAGGAAGCAGACACTGTGAGAGCTGGGTCTATTGGAGAACACTCCAGTGTAGAGAAAGTGGGGAGGGAATAAATTGGGCGGGAAAGGCCTTCAACTTCCAGACAGCCCTTTCACCAGTGAAAGAAATGCAGGAGGCAGTGGGATTGGGCAAATAAATAAAGAAAGAAAGAAAGGCTGTTCTCTTGCTTTTGGTAAATGGGGACTCAATCCTTGATGGGATTCCTTCTCTTGACTTTTCTTAGCAATTCAACTTAACAGGGACACTTCTTCAAATGAAATTAAAATCATATTCATTCTAGCCCACTAACAAGAACAGCTCTTTCATAAAGACCAGTTCATGTTTTAGTTTTATGTACTTAATGTGTTATATGTCATCATAATTTCTAGCATTATTATTTCATTTTTTTTATTCTGGGAAAGAGAGCGTGAGAATGAGTGAACAAGAGAAAAGGGAAGAGAGAAAGAGAGATTCTCACATTACCAAAGGTGCTCAGACAACAAGGTGACCCAAAAGCTTATGATCCTGAAATAACATGCACACTCTAATCTACTACTGTTCACCTCATGCAGGTAGATAACATTCACCATCTGCACGATAGATCCTTTGCGTAGGATGGATGGGCTTTGATGGGGGTTGCTTCTCAAGGGTGATGCAGCAGATGAACATATCCCTTGGGGGAAAAAAGAAAGAAAGCATTCCCCGAGGTAACAACACTCATTGAACAAATATGTATTGGGTCCTTACTATCTGCCAGGAAATTTTCTAAGAGCTAAGGATAAAGCAATGAATAAAACAGATGAAAGATTCTACTCTTACACCAAAGCACCAGAAAAAAACATTGAATGAAGTTGGACTTCATTAAAATGAAAAACTTCTGCTCCATGAAAAACACCGTTGAGAAAATAAAAAAGAGAAACCACAGACTGGAAGAAAATCTTTGCAAAACACATATCCATTTTAAAAGACTGGTATCCAAGACGCACAAAGAATTCTTTAAACTCAACAAGAAGAGAAACAATGCAAATAGATGGAACTGAGGAGCACCAGGCTAAGTGAGACCAGCCAGACTCAGAAACAAAGGCTACATGCCTTCCTCTCATATGTGGGAGCTAGAGAGAAAATAGGAAGGAAAAAGGACCTCATGAAAAGGAGAAGAGAGACAAGTAGACAAGGGGAAGGAGATTAGGGGAGGGAAGAGGGGAGAGAAAGGGAAGGCACAAGGGAGGAAACAGACCAAATAATGTTATGTGCATATATGAAAGTATCACTATGAATCTCGCCATCATGTATGGGGAGGTAGGACGTGGGGGTGGGGAGAGGTATGAGAAAGGAAATAGATCAGTGATGTATGCATGTATGAGTGTATCACTTTGAATCTTGCTATGATGTATAATTGCCAATAAAATTTTTTATTTTTTTATTTTTTGCGGTACCAGGGATTGAACCCAGGGGCGTTCTACCTCCGCGCTACACCCCCAGCCCTATTTTTTATACTTTATTTTGAAACCGGGTCTCACGAAGTTGCAGAGGGCCTCACTAAGTAGAGAGAGAGAGACAGAGACAGAGACAGAGAGAGACAGGGAGAGAGAGAGAGAGAGAGAGAGAGAGAGAGAGAGAGAGCGCTGAGGC
>PVJS01023998.1:0-22563 GCA_004027185.1 Glis glis
TCTCAGCCTCCCAAGTACTGGGATTACAAGCATGCGCCACCACGCCTGGCTCCCTTTTAAGTTTTTGGTTTTTTTGCAGTACCAGGGATTGAACCCAGGGGCATTCTACCTCCGAGATACACCCCAGCCCTATTTTTTATATTTTATTTTGAAACCAGGTCTCACGAAGTTGCGGAGGGCCTAAGTAGCTGAGGCTGGCCGCAAACCCGGATCCTCCAGTCTCCGCTTCCCAAGTACTGGGATTATAAGCGTGCACCACCATGCCCGGCTTTTAGTTTTTGTTTTGAAACAGGGTCTTGCTAGGTTGCTGAGAGTCTCACTACACTGATGAGGCTGTCCTGGAAGCTGTAATCATCCTGCCTCAGCCTCCCAAGTACTGGGATTACAGGCACACCATGCCTGGCTTAAATTTCATTTGTATGTTTTTGTTCTATACCAACTTGGACAAGTGACAAAAAAAAAAAACCTATGTACAAATAAGCTCATTACTTCATTATTTACAACTGCAAAAAAATCAGAACTGTGAGTGTCCATCAATGTGAAATAAGTTGACTTACCATAAGCCTTAAAATGAAATACTCCATAGCCATTTAAAAGGATAAGATAGATGTACTGACAAGGAAAGATGTCTTCAACATATTAGTGAGTGAATAAAAGATTACTTGAAAACACATATGGTACAAACACAAGGATTACAGGCGTGTACCACTGTACCTGGCAATAACTAACATTTATTAAGCTCTTTCTAGAATTAAGACGCTGTTTTAAGACTTTCTATGCAGTATTCTATTGAACTCACCATCCTATGAGATGGGTGCTCTTTTTAACTCAACCTAACAGATGAGGACATTGTTTAAGTAGGTGGCAAAACTGTGGCTTGAATCCAGGCAGGCTGACTCTACCATTAACATTTTGATGTACATTTATGTTATTTCATTTCTTTAAATGGGCATGTATTACTTTTAAAGTTCAAAAATATTTCCATAAAAAAAAAGAACATTACTGTTGGTTTCTAAGTTGAACTAAAAGTCCAGCATGCCTTCTCCATCCCCCTTCCCAGCCTCTAAAGAGTCAGGATAAAGGGCAAGGGAATCTATCCCTCAAGGTATTGTGTCTTTTCCCTTGGGCCACATCATTTCTCTGCTGGCCTGAACAAGTTTAGGCTGCAACAGGCCCTGCTGAGCCCAGAGAGAAAAGAATGGGCCTACACTGTGTGGGTCATCATTACCCCACACCCTGAGCTCTAGGGCAGCAATATGGAAACGAGTGTGCAGAGGAGCTGGAGGCAGCGTCCAGTAGACGGCCACCCTGCTTTTCCTGGTATCCTTCTTTCTTCTACTGTCCTCTCCATGCTGGGACATTCATCCGAGCCTGAAAGATACCAGTGGATGCATGAAAGAAGCAGGCAACAAAACTTTTACCTGCAGCTTAGTCCACCTCAGGCTATGAGCTCTGGATCAAGTACTTTTTTGTCCTCTCTTCACTGTTAGCTTCATTTCCTCTTGTGTGAAAGCATGGGGCTTTTCTAAATACTACTGCTGAAACTTCCATATGGGATTAGGACATGCACTCATCCTAGGCAATGAATTCAAACAGATTTTGCTTAGGTTAAAAAAAATTTTCACAGGTCCTCATTGCCTAATTGGTAAGTTATTACTAGGGTCCCTACCTGGGGATTCAAAAACAACGCCCCAGGGAGTAATAAAGAGCTACACTTTCTGGGTAGCCATTGTTCTACCTGCAATGATTTTCTTCTTAGGGCCCCAGTTAGGAGGAAGGCAGTCAGGCTAACCAGGGGCTTGGTGTTCACACTAGTTCTCTCTCCAAAGCTCCAACAGACAAATTATCAAAACCTAGAGGAGACCACAATCGAACTTAGAGAAAGTCTTATTTTTAAATGTGTTCATTAGCAAAGAAAAAAGTTAGAAAAAGTGCCCTAAGGATCACACTAAGAATTCAGAAAAAGGCCAGGCATGGTGGCACACGCTTGTAATCCCAGTACTTGGGAGGCTGAGACAGGAGAATCCGGGTTCACTGCCAGCCTCAGCTACTTAGTGAGGCCCTCCGCAACTTAGCGAGACCCTGTTTCAAAATAAAGAATAAAAAATAGGGCTGGGGGTGTAGCTTGGAGGTAGAATGCCCCTGGGTTCAATCCCCAGTGCTGGAAAAAAAAAAAGAATTCAGAAAAAGGACTACTGAAAAAAATCTAAGGAAGACAATTTAAGGCTAACACAGAGATTAATGCTTTAGAAAATAGCATGACTGGCAAATCTATGTGCTTTTAAATTCTGTACATTAGAAATGCAGACAGAGAAAAAAATCATAGTATTGAAGGAACTAAAAAGCAATTAACTACATATATATTATACTAATAAATTTGAAAATAGATCACTTTCATGAAAATACAAAGTAATTGTTTTGGGGTTTTTTTTGGTACTGGGGATTGAACCCAGAGGCATTCTACCTCTGAGCTATACCCTCAGCCCTATTTTATTTTATTAATTGTTTTTGGTGGTGGTGCTAGGAATTGAACTCAGGGGCATTCTACCTCTGAGCTACACCCCCAGCCCCATTTTATTTTTCTTTTGAAACAGGGTCTCACTAGGTTGATGAGAGTCTCACTACTTGCTGAGGCCATCTTCGAACCTGTGATCCTCCTATCTCAGCCTCCCAAGTACTGAGATTACAAGTCTGGGCCACCATGCCCAGCTTTTATTCTTATTTTGAAACAGTATTGCTAGGTTGATAAGAGTCTCACTACTTGCTGAGGCTGTCCTGAACCTGCACTCCTCCTATCTCAGCCTCCCAAATACTGGGATTACAGTGCCTGGCAAAGTTGAGTGTTTTATACTAGTAGCGACAGTAAAAAATAGATAAAGCCAGGCGCAGTGGCACACATTTGTAATCCTAGTACTTGCGAGGCTGAGACAGGAGGATTGCAGGTTTGCGGCCAGTCTCAGCAATTTAGTGAGGCCCTTTGCAACTTAGTGAGACCCTGTTTCAAAATAAAATAGGGTTGGGGGTGTAGGTCAGAGATAGAATGCCCCTGGGTTCCATCCCCAGTATCACAAAAAATAAATGAATAAATAAATAAAAAAGGTTGCAAAGACCCATCCTCCAAACAAATACCAATTCAGGGCCTGGTGCAGTGGCACATTTCTATAATCCCAGCTACTTGTAGGCTGAGGCAGGAGGATTGAAAGCTGAAGGCCAGCCTAGGCAACTTAGCAAAATGCTGCCTCAAAATGAAATTTAAAAGGCTGGAGGTATAGCTCAGTGGTAGAGCACTTGCCTTGAATGTATGAGGCCCTGGGTTCAATCCCTAACACCACAAAAAATACATACATATATACATACATACATACAAAGAGAGAGTTAAATCAAATTCAGATGGTTTCATAAGATCTTTTCAAATCCTTTAAGAATAGAATTATTATTTAAGTTGCATTATTTAAATTGTACCAGAACATGAAGAATAAAAGTTTCACAATCTATTCTATGAAGTTGGTATTATCCTAATACCAACATCTGACAATGAAAATTATAGGTCAATTTTACTCACAAATACAGATGGAAAACTCCCATGTTAATAAAGCAAATAGCAAGTTAAAAAATACCCCATTACCAAGTATATTCAAGGAATGCAAAGATAGTTCAATATTAAGAAGTATATTAATACAATTCATCTTACAGGCAAAGAGAAAATTCATTTGCTCTTCAAAGCATGTTAAACAGACATGACAAAATGAAACATCTCCTAATAGAAAAAAACCTTCTTAATAAAATAGAATGAGACCATTTCTTTAACATGATATACAAGAAATCAAAGAACAAACATAAGACCTCAAGCAATCAGCAATACCATACATAAGGGTAAAACACTAGAGTCACATTCCCACTGAAAAGAAAAAAAAATCACCAATGAGAAAGATGTTCTCTATCCAACAAGTATTTGGCAAATGCATTTAACATGAAAGGACAGACACCCCTGGCCTCAATTCCAGCTCCACCCCTCATGAAACATCAGCCCTTGGTCATGCTCCTGACCTGATTCTCAGTTTCCTTATCGGACTGTCGGGCTACCACCACCCGCACCAGAGTTGCCATGAGAAACGCAGAAGAGAACTGTGAAAGCTTGGCCTTTGTGTCCAACCCGCACATGGGCATGGAATGGAACGATGGTAAGTGCCATTTAGGGCCATGTAGGGTAAAATGAGCTGCAATGCCGCATGACTCCATTTTTATACACAAGTATACAGTAGGCAGGAAACAAAGTCTGGACAGGTACTCCAGTTAACAGTGATTAACTAGATTGTGAAATTATGGGGAAATTCCCCTCCTCTGTCTACTTCTATTTTCTATTTTTTCAAAGAACACGTGTACCTGTATAATAAAAAAAGAGAAAAGGCCAAAAAAAAAAAACCCCACATATTTTGGATTTACCCAAGACTGGGGACTGGCACGCGAAAGGCCCATGTGGAAAAGGAACTAAAGGGGATACAGGAGAGGGTAACACAGGGAAGGGGCTCGCTGGGTCCCCTGCCCTGTGTTCTATCCCAGTGACGCCCACTCATTCGGGAGCATTCGCACGCAGGTGAAAGTGTTTAAAGGTATTCCTGGTGGAAGCCAAGTTAAAACCCTCCAGGCTCAAAGCCAGAGCACGTTGCTGTACTAGGCCTGCCCTGACTTCATCCAAATGCCACAGAAATTCTGGGCATTGGGAACAGAGCAAGTAAACCCATTTTTTGATCCAGGTACTGGTTACACAGGTGTGTCTGTGAAAATTCACCACAATGTAGATAATATGTGCTCTTTCTTTTTTCTATGTATATGCTATACGTCAATTAAAAGCTTTTAAGAATTAAAAGCTGGAAGGAGAGAACGAAGTTTCTATCATCTGCTACAGCATTCCCCTCTGAAGTTCTGTTTTTAACAACAACGAACTCAAGGATCAGTTTCATGGAAGAGAATAGTCAATCTAGTATTCAGTATAGTGTAAGACATGTTTGTCTTAACTTTTCTAGTCTCTGTATTGATTATCACTAAAATTATCAATGGATGAGAAATTAATTCTGGGGCAACCCGTGGTCTGGGAGACATGGAGAACAAACCGGACAAGGCTGCGGCTCTCCACCCTGAACACACATTCTAATCACCTGGGGAGCTTCAAAAACTGCTGGGGCTGGGCTCCACCCCAGACCAAGGATACCCAGCTCTCTGGGGCTAAGCCCAGACACTGATATTTTCTTTTTAAAAAGTTCCTCGGATGGTTCTAATATGCAGTGGGGGCTGTGAACCGCTAAACTAGTTGAACCAGAGGGACTGGTCACTGGAAACTCTCTAGGCAAGTTGAAGCATGGCCCCTGCCTGTCCCAGTGGAAGCTGTGGGTGGGAGTGTTTAGGGTTGAAATGCCCTGGCATCCACCCAGATCCTCCTCCACATCTCACTTCCCCAGACAGTGAGCAGAGGCCCGATGGGGAGCAATGCCCCCCACGTGGAGGGCACAGCATCTGCAAGTGAGGGGAGGCGCTCCCCAGGGTTGGACATGGAGCCCTGGGTTCTGGCTCCTGGCCGGAGTGTTCAGATTGCTCTGGACTACTTGCCAAGACAGCCCCAAGACACACGCCACTCCAACCACACAACCCCAAAGCTAAGCCCTAACTACCACCCAGAGTCCAAATGATGCCACTGGAAACCCACAGCTGGGAAACAGGAAACCAAGGAGAAATAGTAGAAGACAGGCCACAGGGCAGAGGTCAGCATAGAGCTAAACCATCAGGTAGGATGGGCTCAGGGACAAGTGGCAGGGTCAGTGAGGAGGGGGATGCCACATGGCCGGCCTGCCCAGAGCCTCTAGCACTAATATCTGTGGCCCCCTTGTCACCCTCGTCCTGAGTCACTCTACCTAACTGTGCAATAGGAGCCCACAGGCTTGACCCAGTCAATGGCTATCTTGGCCAGGCAGCTCCATGGCATTTTAAAAGCTCCCTAATGATTTTGACACAAAAGTCCACAGCTCACACTTCACAAAGTGTGAAGGCCCTCGGAGCTCCTCCCTGCTCTGTCTAGGACTTAGAGCCCTGCTCAAAACATGAGGGAAGGGGTGTGGATGGCCTGAGGCGCTGATGTATGTCTTAGGATGGAGAGGACAGGGGAAGAGAGAGGGATACCAAGAAAAGAAGGTGGGCATCTCTTGGGTACCACCTCCAGCTCCACTGAAAACCCATTTCCCTAGAGCTAGGGGTGTGGGGCAACAATTATCCACATCATAAAGGCCTAGTCTCCCCTCTCTGAGCCCAGCAAGGCCTGTGCTATCAGAGAGAGCCCTCTGTACCCAAGTCTGAACTTGTTCAAGCCAGCAGAGATATGATTTGTACAAGGGGCACTCCCAAGGGAGAATGCAACAGAAGAGTTGGTCTGGGGACCCAGACTAGGTTCTCAGCCCGGAACCAGGATCAGAGAACCAGGGTCTCTGCCTCTGACAGGTGCTACTGGCCTCCCTGGCTCTTCCCCTTCTGCAGTGTAGCCAGCAGTCAGAGATGGGATCTCCCTGAGGTACAGGAAGGTGGACTGGCAGGAAAGAGCTCCTTCTATAAATTCCATCTGCTTAGCAGGGCTGGGAACCAAAGCCTGCAGGCTAGAAACACAGGGGATGGGGCATTCTTGGGGAGGTGGAGGATGCTGCAGAGGCAGCAAAGCAAGAAAAGTCAAGTCAACAGGACATGGAGCTCAGGCGCTCACTGTCAGGGACAAGTTACAAACCCTTTCAATGCCTTTATTTCCTTGCAAAGCCCATGAGGTTAGGATTACACGTGGAAATGCCTGGAGGCGGGGCTGAGAAATCCAATTACCTAAGCACCAAGGGCACAAGAGTTCCAGGCCACAGACAAACCAGGATTTGTAAAGACCCTAATCCTACTATCCTTGGCTTGTTTGCCTCCTAAGGAATACTGTTGTGGCAAGTCAATGTCACCTACCCTTTTGCCCCTTTATTTCCTCTAGGATGAGGCGGATGGAACAGAAGGAAATTCATATTTTTACATTTTCATCTAATCTTTGGCATCTCAAACAAAAAAGCCAAAGACCCTCAGCCGAAGGAAGTAGGGGCAAGATGCTTAAACTCAAGCAGTCAAAAGGATTAGGATGTCCTTCTTACAGAAGTCAGGCAGTTTGTGATCAGCCCCCAGGAAAAGAGGACTACACCTCTGGGTCACCAAAGAGGAAAAAAAAAAAAGTCAAGGTGTTTTGCCTTGACTTTGAAAGGCAACCCTTTCACTTTACAGAGGAAACTGAAGTCCATGGACATTAAGTGACTTCCCCATGGCTAAGACAGAACCCATAAGCAAGAGTAAGAAATAGGCAGGAAAGAGACTGGACAGTTGCTCTTCTTGCCCCCTATTTCTCAGCCAGCAGGTCTTGCTGGAGCCCCCTCAAAGCACAGGACCCATGCTCTTAATGAGTCAAAGGCAGTTTTGGGCTTAGGGTAAACAGCCTAGGGAGTATTTCCACCCACCTCTCAGGATCTCCAACCCAATACACCAAAAGCCAACACTTTCCTTTCAAAACCAAGCTCCTTTCTCAGCTACTCCATTCCTGACCACATTACCCTAACTTAACTAAAAACAAAGTTGGCATTTTGATTCTTCCTTCAAAGTCCCTTAAGGTTAACTGAGCCAGGGAGAAAGCAAAGAGCTGGACATATATGTGATGAAGGGCTTTGTCTGCCATGTGTAAGTTCACAGCCCCACACACAAAGTTAAGATCAAAGGCTTCCACTGCATGAAAACAAAAACCGGCGATGCTGGTTTTCCCACTTTATGATTTTAGGTAACTGAGTCAACGTCTCTTAACTTACAATGGTTTTGTGAGATTCAAATAGTAATGATTTCTCCTATTTTTCTGTACCTAGTATTTACTGTACCTGGAACATTATAAATGTTCAATAAATGTTGAAAGACAAAGGGACAAAGAAAGGGAGATAAAATGGATAGAGAAAGGGTCGGAGCCCTGGCTAGCACAATAATCGATATGTTTTAATTCTCCAAGTCATCTCTGTCCCGTTTGCCTAAAGGCTTCCTAAACTTATCCACAAGAAAGCCACCTCCTAAGAAGCTGCAGAGATGCTGGGAACAAGGGGGAGTCCTCAGCTGACTGCCAGATGTCTGGGTGTGAGAGGAAATGAGGCCAAAAGCCCAAGAGGTCAGGAGTGGGAAAGAGAGGACTTAAGAGGATTGGGAGACCCAAAAGCTGAGCCAAAACACAGCCCCTCCCACACTCCCTGCCCCCACCCCAGCCAGCAAAACCATTTGCTATATAGCCTCCAGGGTATGGGAGGGGATTTGGCAAGACTACAAAGCCCATTTCTAGAAGAAATGTCCATCTGCAGCTGGAGGGAGCCCAGTACCAGGGCCCCTCCTCACCCAGCCCAAAAGAGGGCTGCAGGGCCATCGCAATGGTCCCTGAACTCAGCCCCGGGGCCCCTGCACAATCAAGGATAGGAAGGCTCTCCCTTCAGCTCACTCTCCTGTCTCTCACCAAGCTCTGTTCCTCTCCCTTGACATTTGAAAAGGTTTGGGGTCACCAGTGAGGTAGAGTTAAGCTCTGGGATTCAACTCCAGTTCTTAACATGCATGAGGAAGCTCCCTCTCTCTCCATCCTCAAACCCAACTCTTGGTTGGTTCCTTTCCTGCTCTAGCCTGACAGGCTCACCTGCTTCTGTCTCTCCAAGTTCACTGCTCCTTGTAAATATACCTCGGAGAGAAGGGGCTCCTCTCAGACCCTCACAAAGGACTGCAAGAGCAGGCAAGAAAGAACTAAAAGGACTGTGTAGAAAGTTGAGGATCACAGATTCTTGACAATAGGCATTTCTGCAGTGGTCAAAAGTAAAGACAGAAGGCAGAGATCCTGGGCACAGTCCCAAAATAGTTTCCAGACATCCTTAGCCAGTGGAGTGTTCCCATGGGGCAGAGCGTGGGAGCTTCGTGGGAGCCCAAAAGCAGGGCCGCCTGGTGCTCCTGTCCAGGCTGCCAGGGGGCCGGGGGTGGCAACAGTGTGAGCTATGGCATGTTCCTTGGGATATCGTGGGGAGACGGAGCACGCCAGACAGGAAAATGACAACTTGCACCCATCAAGCTCAGCTCTGGGCCTGTACTAGGCACTGTGCACACCCATACATCATATTCCTGAAACCCTGGTAAGACTCAGCACACAGGAGATGTTCCTATTCCCTCTGGCTGTTGGACACCATTTACCCATGGGGCTCACTCCTAATGCACCCATCCCATCCTGCGGAAACACAGACTGTAACACCTCTTCTATCCTGTGTCTCACATCTTGCCCTGATCTGGAACATGTTCACACACCACTTATTCTTATACCACAACCTGATGACAGAAGAGGATATGACAAAACTGCCTTATCCAGGGTACGTAGAATACCACACCCAACTGGCCACCAGAGAAAACCCCATGTGGGGGCAAGGCAGAATCAGGAATCAGAAATAGGGGGCTCCGGCCTGAATGCTTGCTGGCAGTGCCCAGGCTAAGAGGAAGCTATGATTCTCAGACAGCTCAACAACAAAAACAAGTACAGACACAACCTTGGAGCTGTCAGAACACAGTCGGCTCAGCCCCTGCTCTGAAAAGAGGGAAGAGGGAAGACCTGTTTGGAGGGCTTCCTCTAGATTATCAAATAGCCCCTGCCACATGCCCATAACATGAAGGGGTAGAGTATTACACTGGGAGCTTCCAGCAGGTCTGCAGAAAACTGGCCTCATCCCAGGATGGCAGAATGCAGGCAGGAGAACTGGAGAGCACGCTGGGAAAGAGCGGAAGGGAAGGAGGTCTGCCAGGGAGAGCCATCACTACGGCAGGCAGGAGGGATGCTTTCAGGAGTAAACAGACCTGCCAGCAGTCCCTTCTCCCAGCAGAGAGGGAAGCTCTGTGACAAAGCTGGAGACACAGAGGGAGGAGGGAGCTGGCCCCTCTCTGATCCCATCTGTCCCCATCCTCTTGTCCTGCTTTCCCTGGGCTGGGGGGAAGAACAGGTCTACTCTGTGATCTCGGTGCCTACAGCCCTGCAACAGCACACACACACTCACAACTCTAGTCAGCAGTGGGCAGCCAGGGGAGGAAGCAGAGGTGGAACCTGGGGATTCTACTCAGGGAAAGAGGTGGAGTGAGAGCCGGCGGGAGCTGCGGTGAGCTCAACTCTCTCCGCTCCCACAGCATCACAGTACACAATGTGTTTGACTTGACTTGGGGCCTCCCACAGTCTCATCCCAGGTGATCGCCCACTACTCTCAGCCTCAGCAAGGCATGCCGGCTCCCCAGGGGAGCTGACACCACCTGGCTCTTCTCCTTCCCCCAGAAGCTGCTCCAGAAGCAAAATCCATGCCCTCCCACAAGCACTTCCTGGCCTCACGTTCCTTGGGACAAGGCCAAGGAACCACCCTGCAGCCTAGCTCAGGAGTCCCCATCCCACGTAGGAAAGCAGAGAGCCCCTCCCTGCCAGTGTCCCCGCCCAGGCAGTGAGGTGGCAGGGTGCCACTTCCAGCACCTCCGCAGAGCTTCCCACAGTTTTCACAGGAAGCAGGAGGAGGACTTCCAGGGGGGAGACTAAGAGCATGTGGGGACACTAGCAGCTCACCCACCTGCTACCCAAGCAGCTCCCCGTTTCCTCCCTACTAGGAAGAGTCCCACGGGGCCTGTCTCTACCCACCTGTCCCCACACTCTCTCCTAGTTTCTCTGCTATTGACAGGCAGCCACATCAAGCTGCCTCCTACTCTGTTTTCTCCACTCTGAGCCAGCGGAGGATACTGCTGAGTAATCCCAAACTCATGATGGGTCCCCAGTCCTGAAAACAGGGCAAAGCCCAAGAAAACGCAGGATTCGGTCCTAGCCAACCTGGGAGGATTACCCATGGTTTCCTAGTAAAGACAGATACTCCATCAGATTCTCCACCGACTGCCCCAAATAGCCCAGCCCCCAACCTCAAACAACCACCTGGAGCAGCTCAGTGCCCCCTTCTCTGCTTCCCAAGCACCTGGGAACACTTCCTTCCCAGTCCCCCAGACACCGAGCAGCACAGAGTAACAGCAGACACCCGCAGCTTCCCAGTCATGATGTTGCATCAGCCCCCACCCTACCCAAAATATCCTCACCCCCACCACCTCCTCTCCTCTCCAGTCATCTCCATGGTGACAGCAGCATGACTAATGACACCCTATCAGCTTCAGCCTCAGGAGCGCAATTCCCCCTCCCCCTTAGACCCCCCCCCCACGGGATTTCTGCAGATTGGATGCAAACCAACAGTGCCAGGGACATTCTCGAGAGATTTCCAGGGCCAGGGGTGGGGAGTGGGTTGCATGTCTTAAAAAAAAACAGTTCAACAAACCAAACCCCAACTGCACCCAAACCATCCAGCTGAGAAAGCAAAAAGAATCCAAACAAAACCCACACAGGCCTGAGAATTCATTGGCCGCCCACACTCCTGCCGCCCCTCCCCCTCAGCTGCTGCTACACACAGTGGGAGATTAAGGGATCACCAGAGGAGACCCTTTATTTTTATCCAATCCAAACACTTCACCCTACACACACACACACACACACACACACACACACACACACACCACACGTACCTTGACAGCTGCCCCTTGTGCCCACTGCCCGGCTCCTTCACCAGCCTTTATTTCCACCTGCAAAAGAAGCCAGAGAGACTGATGAGCCAGGCTGGTACCGGGAAAGAAGCAAAGTCCTTCTGCAGCACCCCCGGAACACTGAAGGGGAAGGAGGGAGGCGAGAGGAAGGGGCCTCAGGAAGAAAGGCTAGCAGGGACCATCTTCCTGCCTCCAGCTGCCGCCCAGATCCCAGATCCGCGCTGATGGGCTCTTTCGCCTTCCAATGTGTTTTTGTTTTCATTTCTCCTTTTTGAACCCTCCCGAGAGGGCACAGCCCCCCTGCCTGCGCGCGGCCCGCCAGTCCCTCCTGGCCCTGCGCTCTACCTCGGCCGGCCTCCTTTGGTGCATCGGCCGCCGCCAGGCCTCCCATTATCCCCGCCGGAGGGAGCGCACGGAGGGAGGCACTGCAGAGGCGGCGGCGGCCAGCTGCCGGCTGCGCTCCCCTCCCCGCCGCGAGGCTGGTGTGGAGGGGGCGGCGCGCGCGCCAGCCAATCCCGCGGCCGGCCCTGCCCCCGGCGTGGACCTGCCCAGTCGGGAGGCGGGGGCGCCGCCAAGGGTGCCGCTGAGCCGGGAGGGCTGCTTCCCCGGCCGCCGCCGCCGCTCCCCGGCAGGCTGGGGATCCCGGGGCACCCCGCTTCCTCCCCAGGGCACCCCGAACGCACTCTGCGCAGAAGGCATCCCCCGCACCTCCAGGGTCAAAGAAGACAGGCTGCGCCTGGGGTAGGGCCCACAGCGGTGCTGTTCCCACCCCTGCCCTTCTGCCGCTCTCTAGCCAGCCTCTTCCTGGTGGTGGCGAAGACACAAGAGCTAGAAGCGCGATGGACACTTCAATCCCCCAAGAAGAATAAAAAGCTGAGGCAGCATGAACCTTTACCCCGTTTTGCAGATGAGGAAGTAAGGCAAGACGAGTGAAGTCACTTGGCCAAGGTGACACAGCTAGAACACAGCAGAGCTGGGACTCCAAGCCAAGTCTGCTGCAGCTGCGCTCTCAAGACCATACCCTTAGCCATTCTGCGGTTCTACTTCCTCTGCCCTCCAGTACACACCTCCAGGCTGCTCTGGGAGCCCCCCACCTCCACCCCACCCCCGGCCTGTTCAAGTCTCCCCAAGTCAGCGGTGTCCTCCGGGGACACTCAAACACCTCATTCTATCCTTGCTCACCGCTGGTGCTCCAACGAGGTACCCCCCGCCCGCGCGCGCCCAGACCTCTGGGCCTCCCATCTCCAAGAGAGGCAGAGGAGAGAAGATGCCCAGACCCCTAAAGCTCTGGCCTGCAAGTTCCCAGACTCCAAGCTGTGAAGGCTGTTAACAACCAGGACACTGAAGAGCAGGCAGGAAGGGGAGGAACAGAGAGAGGAGAGGAATGCCCTGCAATCCACTCCTGGATTCAATTCCTAGGCGTCCCCAGGCACATCCTTCTCTACCACATCCCCTCCCTGTAGCTGAACACTCCAGAGCTTCCACTTCCCACACACTCTGGTACCCACAAATTTGGGTTTGGTTCCCTGCTCTACCACTACCCAGCTGGTGGTAACTTACCTGTCTTAGCCTCTCTTTGCTCATCTGGAAAATGGAATTAGCTACTTCCTACAGTTGCAAGGGTTCCCATGAAGAAACACAGCACAGGGCCTGCCACGCTGTGACTGCTGCTGGCTACCAGCACTCTTCATTTCTAGAAGAACTCACTGGGTGCTGCTTCTCATTCTCTCAGATAAATAAGCTGGGGCCAGAGGAGAAGTGACTCATAGTACTAGTTAGGATGCGTGATAGCTCCTGATCCAGTGATTCGCTCTATTACCCCACTCCATCATAGATGCCTAATTGCTGCCCCTCCCCGGGCCCCAGGGGGAGGGCAGAACAGGATGAGCTGCCTTAGGAGAGACAGCAAAGCTGATCTCTGGTGTGGAGATTCCAGGAGGCCTTCCCCAGGGACAAAGAGCAGCCCTTCTGGGCTTCTTCCAAGGCAGGGAGGGGGGCAGGTGCCAAGGCAGGGTAAGGATGTCCTAAGCAATGGTGTGGGAGCGGGACTGGACTTTAGTGCCTCTCAACTCCTGCTTGGCCAGGCCAAGTGGAGTCCTTCCTTTATCCTGGCTCCCAAAGCCCTTACCCCCCCCCCCAGTCTGCTGCTGGATAAGAGAGAGACTAACACTGCGTGGACAGTATCAATTAATACTGTTGCTGCTGAGCCTGCCACAGTTTATCAAGCCTCTGCTACATACCAGGCCCTGTGCCAACCACATTGTAGGATCATCTCATTTGACTTACTCCACAAACAACCTTGCCTCTTACAGGGGAAAGGAGGGACTTAGAGATGTTAAGTTACTTGCCTATCAAAACAGCTGGTAAGTGGTAGGCTGGAATTGAAACCTAGGTCTTTCTCATTCTAATTCTCTACCCACCCCCCTTGCACACACTGCAAAGACAACTGGGGTCACTTGAACCGACTACTTCCCTTTAAGCTGCAGATGTGAGAATGGTAATGTTTTCATGCTTCAGAGACTCCCCAATGGTGCTTCTTCTGCCTGGATCCCCTTCTCCTCCCCACAAGCTAATGAGGTGCAAGGCTGAACCCAAACAGTGCCTCCCCTCTGCCATTTCCCAGTCATTTCTCCATGGGCATCACCAGCTTGTCGCAGAGCAGTACACTGCTCTTCTAGGGCACCAGTCACAAAGAAGTACAGTTATTTATTTACAAGGCAGTCCTCCCCATGTGGGCGGGGGCCCTGTCTTCCCCACTTTACCAGGCTCTGCACAGAGCCGGAATGTGCTGAGCTGAGTTTCTACACCAGAGGGTGGAAAGGCAGGGGGCTGGGCACTGAGATGGGGAGGCCCCTCTCCTGGTCAGCCTCCTCGCTGAGGTCCCCAAGCATCCAGAGGTATACCTGCTCTCCTGGGGTGGGGGAAGGCAGGAGGACCTGCCAAAACTGAATGGCGGCTAAGTCCCGGACTTGTTCAGCCTGCACACATCTTTCTCACTAGCTTGCAGGAGCCACAGAACAAAGTTCCCACACTGACTCCCTGTTTGATCCATCTCTCTCTCTGCTAATTCAACCCTACCCCACCCTGCCCTTGGCAAACCTGAAGGACCCATGGTCCCCAGGGCAGTCTATCTGCTCCCATCCTCATCCCATCCTGACCTCCTTCCCTCTTGTGAGGCACCAGAAATGCCAGGACTTGAGGGAGTCAGAGCACAGACTGGGGCCACTATGCCTCCAGCTGGGACGCTCTTCACGGCCCCACCTGACCCTCCTCCCATCTCTATATGCCCCTCCTTCTACATCTGGGGCTTCACGGTGGGGAACCCAGAGGTACTTGGGACCATTCTGCATGGGGACAGGAGGACCCTCCCTACCTTCCATCACATCCCCAAGTCCCCCACTGCACTCCTACCTGGAGGAATGGGCCACAACCCTCCCCACTGGGAAAAGTAAATAGATTCACCCATTTTGGGGACACACAATGAGAACCTCAGGAATATGGATACCCACAGCCAGACTCCACACAGATAAACAAAGATTAAGGAATGTAGACACATATTCAGGGGAGATTTACAAGAATAGCAACCAAGCACCAACCCCACATAGCGCCCCATACCTGAAGACACGATAAATGGTATTTCACTTAACCCTCAAAACAAACCAAGACAGGAATTATTCATGCCCATTTTACAGATGAAGAAACTGGGATACAGAAAGGCTAAGCACTTTGCCTAAATTCACACAGCTAGAAAATGACTGAGCAGGGCTCTCACTAACCCCCCACTCACAGCAGTACAATTAGGGCCAACATCAGTCACTATATGATTTTCAAGTCCACCTACCTCTTCCAGAGCTCGCGGTGGACAGAGGGAAACTGGCTTCTCCTCCTTTGCCATGGCTGTGTCCTGAACGAGGTCACCCTCCACAGGCCTTTACTTTAGAGCTCCGTTCAAGCCCTGCTTCCTCCAGGAAGTCTTCTCCAGTCACCCCAGCCTCTGCCGCCTGACGGCACTTCTAACATTTCTCATTTGACACTTGGAATTTACCTCTATGTGTGTCCTGCTACCCAACCAGAATGACTGGAGTTGTACCTTTCCAAAGCCCCAGTGGGGTTTTGCCCAAGGTTAGACACACTAAAGGCACTTAGAATCGACTGTGAGGGAGGTCTGTGACCTCCTCCCCTCTCCATCACACAAAGGATCCTGCCAAAGAAACCTAACACCCCCTCCACCTTCAGAGCCTATGTTTGAAGTCCCCAGTGTCCACGCATCAATTTCCACCCAAGTAATTGCAGCCCATCACACACACATCATCCCCTATATTTGAAACTCTTTGCAGTTGTCATGGGAACTGCCTTTGCCTTCATTCACTGATCAGGCCTCACAATTAGCTTTGGCAGCGGAAGTCTGTGTCAACGGCAATCGCAGGGAGGAGGAAGCCAAGGAGCAGCAGCAACAACAGACAAAAAAAGATGGCCCTCCTTGGAGATGCAGCTGAACTGGACTGAACCAAGGCACCTAGGGATGACTGAGTGAAACCAGCGAGAGGCAGTCAACAACGCCACCCTCTTGCTTCCACCCCAACAAACAGAATGCACCCGAGGCTTCTGACGGGTGGCAATCAGTGATCTGCCTACACCCTGCATGCCATCCTAGATGCTGGTGAGAAGGTTTTATATCCTATGAACTCCATGAGGGTCCCTCCGCCCCAAATTCAACAGCCTTGGACCACCAGATGTTCCAGGACCCAAGCAAATAACAAGGGACTATAAAATACTGTAGAGAAGGCGGACACAAACAGAGTAGTTTAGAACCTGGGAAGCCCAGGAGGAAGACTCCCGAGGAATGAACACAAAGCGTCCAAGCTTCCACATGAAAGAACTATGAACTCCCTCTGGTGTGCCCAGCTGCCTGCCTGTGTCCTTCTGCACTGCTGCCCCAGTCATGAGCATTCCAGTAGCATTTCCACACTCAGCAGAGTCGGGGGAGAAGGCACCCTCCTCATCCTTCACATGTGGCTACGCTGAAACTCTCAAGATGTTCCTTCCCTGCTGGGCTGTAAGGGGCCCAAAGGTAACTAAGGCTGGGCTCTGCCCTCAAGGCATCCCTCCCTTACAGTCCTTCCAAAATGTGCTGTAATTATTTGTTTTCATGCTTGTCGCCCTTTCCAGACTGCGAGCTCATTAAGGACAGAGTTAACATTGCCTCCCCTTTCTTTACTCACTGCTCAGGCTCAGTGCAGAGCCTTGCCCACGCACAGTCCAAGGCAAAGTTTGCTGAATAGGGCTGGGAAGGCAACCTGAACATCTACAGGTCAAAGCAGGTAACCTCCTGCCTCTGGAAACCAAAGTGACACCAGAGAGAGAAGCTCCCTCCTCCAGTACAAGGGACACTGTAGGTCCTGGGACCTGGGAAACATTCCAAGAAGTATCTCCTCCGTGTCCTAGTATCAGCTCCTCCCCCCTTGCTGTCCCCCTCCCCATCACTGCACCCACCCACCCTGCAGCCTTTGCAGTAAGTCTGCCATCCCTGTCTCTTCTAGGGTTCTAGAATCATTCCCAGCATCACTGGAGGAACTGGGGCACCCAGAGCTTACCCTGAAAGGACAAATCAATAAAAAGTAAGACAGAGCAGAAGGACAGGAGAGAGCAAACCAATGTCCTCCTTACGAGAAGGGGTCAGAAAAAGAACAGACTCTGGTCCAGTACTCTGTCACTTGTGTGTGGGGGGGAATACTGGGGATTAAACCCAGGGGCCACTCTACCACTGAGCTACTTCCCCAGCCCTATTTATTTTTATATTTTTAATTTTGAGATAAGGTCTTGCTAAATTGCCCAGGCTGGCTTTGAACTTGCAATCTTCCTGCCTCAGCCTCCCAAGTAGCTGGGAATACAGGCGTGTGCCACCATGCCCAGCTTGTCACTTGTTTTTGATACAGCTTCCCTATGCCCCCTTTCTGAGGCTTCCCTGACCATAATTAGGAGGAGCAGGGAGCCATGTGGACACTTGTGGTCTGGTCAATTCTCCCAAATGGCTTCATCCAATGAAACTCTCCTCCCATCTGAGAATCTAAGGTTCTTGCTCTAGCAGCAGTGGGAGGTACATTATTTGTCCACTAACTTCCAGACTGCCTGTGGGTAGGTGGGACACAATGGGGCTGGAAGTTGTATAAGTCAGAAGCAGCAATGCCAGAACAGAGCCCAGGCCTGTTGTTTGTGCTACATGAAGCCATCAAGCAATCCTCAGACCTCTGGTCACCTGTAGACCAGACAGTTATCCAACACCAGGCTGCTGGCTTTCTCTGCCCCCTACCTCCCGCAGTGATTAATAAAAACTTACCCAATTTCTTACACAAGTAACAGGGGATAAGACCACCAAGGGGTTTTTGCACTCCAGGTATGGTAGCGGCCCACAGCAACTCTAAGGGACTTGAACAGCCAGACCAGACAGCTGGGCTGCAGCAGGACTCAAGAGGAAGATTAGGGGTCTTTTTCCTTCCCAATACCTCCTGTCTTCCTGAGCATCCTAGTCTCATTCCACAAGGCCACTGTAAAGAAGCGACGGGGAACTAATGATAACTTCTAAGCGGGGGGAGGGGGAAAGATGGATGTGATCGTCCACCACACCCAGTCACCACACTGACCACACTGCCTTCTACAGAATGAGACAACCCAAGACAGAGGGATGACTGGACCGGGCCCATGAAGAAGTACATTTGGGACTAGAAGTCAACATGAACAAGGTTCACTGGGGCTGCCGTTCAGGGCTATGGGTGAAGAGGACTCAATTTTCTCACTAGGGAGCCATGGAAAGCATCTCTGGGTAGGGAGTCACATCTCACTCCTACTGTTATTTTCTCCCCATAGCAGATAAATAAAACATGGCCATACCTTCAAGAAGCAATTCGCTTTGTGGTAGATTAGAACTGAGCAAAATACTGTCCCCCTCCACAGATCTCACCACTTACCTAGAGTGGGGGACCATGATCCTAAACCAAAAAATCCATCAGAGAGCAGCAGCCAATCCAGATAGCTATTTCCCCAAACTAGAAAGAGGCTGTGGTGAGAGTCCAGGGACACATCTAGCTCACAGTGCTGCCCAACAGAACTTCCTGCAGTGATAGGAACATTCTTTATCTGCACTGTCCAATACATAAGTCGCTAGCCACATGTAGCTAACTGGTACTTGAAAGGCAGCTATGTGACTGAGCTACTGAATTTCATTTAAAATTAAAATTTAAATAGCCACTTGTGGCTTACGACTATCATACTGGACAGCTCGGGTAGAGCATCCTTCTTAAATCTGAGGCAGTCACAGAGAATCTGCTTAAAGACATGGACTCTCTCCCCTGAGAAAACACACCCCCACACATTGACAAAACATTTGGCTGAAACTTTCAGAAAGTCCACAAACCTTACCCTAACCCAGGTCTGAGATTAGGTCTAGGCATAAGATTAGGTGTAGGGCTGGGGGTATAGCTCAGTGGTAGAGCATTTGGCTAGCAAGGGTGAGGCCCCATAACTTCAGTCCCTGGCACCGCAAAAAAAAAAAAAGTCTAGAACTTGACCAAAAATGTTGTGGCTGAAGATAGATGTTTCTTCTACAATGTAGCTGTCGAAACAATATGAAAATAGACCTGATATTATACTTTACATAGTCCTAGCTGGAGCCCACCAAGTGAGGAGGCTCCCACCTGGTAGAGGATGTCCTCATAACATCCCTGCCAGTCAGCATGCAGCCTCTCTCCAGACACAGGCAGGCACAGGAAACACAGCACGTCTCAGGGCTAGCTCTTCAGTGTAGGAACAGCTGTAAATTTTAGACACGCCTTTTTCTAACCTGGGTTCAGCAGGCCTGCCTAGCACTTTCACCCACTAATGAGAGACCTGTGTACTCCTACACATGAAGGAGCTGACTCCCGCTTCCACACAGGACTTGCCTCAGCCTGCGTTCCTCTGTTCATTTGCAAGCTGAACAGCCCTGTTTCCTTCAATTGTCCTGCATGTGACCACTATGACAGATCTCAAGATAGGCTGTCAACATTCCTTGTAGAATTTCAGCTTTCTACTGGCTAAAAAGCAAGGGTTTCTTACTAGTGCATTTCCTCTCATTTTAAGAAGAAGTACAGGACTTTGCATTTATACTGATTAAATCCCACTGATTCTGGCTGGGGCTCACAGTTCAGGCCACCCCAATCTCCTTAGCCCCTTGTCCCGTCATTCAATTTAATAGCTGCTTCAGTACCAGCACTCACTCTGACATACCTATTACTTGCATGTTGTGAAAAAAGCACACATCCCTTCTGCTCCGTAAGCCTCCACACCCATCCACAAGGCCCAAGATTCCATGGACATACCATGGAATCTTCGGCACAACCACCAGCATCTACTACAACTCTTGTGGGGCTCCAATATCACCAGTCAGGGTGCTGAGTCGCAAACATGAGAGCTTTCCTGGTTGTTCTCAGAACACACACACATTCTCAAAGGGTTTTACTGATAACTCACCAGACAAGGAAAAGAACTCCAGAAGAACAAGAATAAACATGGAGTAAGCCTACCTGGCTTACAGGGTGAAGAAATGTGTTGGGTCATCCTCCTTGTCCTGGTTGGCAACTGGAATTCTGTGCCTGTTAGTGTCTTATTTGTGCTCTCTTCTCCATGTCCCATCCCCTTCTAGTCACAAGAGTTTTGCAGACTAGCTCTTCAAACTCTTACGGACATAAATCAAATCACCTGGGGATCTGGTTGAAGTGCAGATTCCGATTCAAAAACTCTGGGGTAGGGCCAGAGAGTCTGTCTACTTGTTTGTTTGGGTACTGGGGTTTGAACCCAGGGCATTCTGCCTCCAAGTTACACCCCCAGTCTTTTTCAGTTTTTATTTTGAAACAGAGTCTAGGTAACTTGCTGAGGCTGGCCTTGAATCTGTGAACCTCCAGTCTCAGCTTCCCAAGTACTAGGATTACAGGCATGTACCACTGCCCAGTGAGATTCTGCATTTCTAGCAAGCTCCCAGGTGATGCTGATACTGCTGGTCCACTAAGTAGCGGGGTGGAGGTAAAACTGAACCATTCAGTGTCTTAAGACTCGGATGAGCAGTCTTCAGAAGAGTCCAGGCAGGAACCCATTACCTCAGTCTATCATTTGTATCAGAGGGTGTCCATGCTGGCTACACATTACACACATCCGGGGAGCCCTGAACCAACGGGGTCCACCCCAGACCAATTAGATCAGAATTCCTGGGAGAGGGGTAGGACCCAGGCACTGGTCTTTTAAATTTTCCTGGGTGATCCCAATGTGGAACTCAATATATACACGGTAGACAAAAAGATTGAACAAAGCAATTATATCAGCACCCTCCCTTTGGGATAATGTTATGTCAATTACTGGACCTCTAATCTGTCCAAGAAATTGGCCAGAGATACCATTCTCCTGTTTCAGCCTCCCAAGTGCTGGAATTACAGGCATGTGCCACTGCACCCAGCACCATCATTTCTTTGAAGAAATCCAGATCTTAGCTTTTCTGGGCTGCTTAATGAAGAACTACAGGGACTCCCATAGTTCATCACTTGCCTTCCTCAAGTCTCACAAACCACCTTTTTTAACAATATGTTCTAGAACTATCAAAAATTAACAAATTTATATTTACATGTATTTCCAAAATCTCTGAAAAACTGAACTTTATGCCAGTCTCTGGTCTTTTGGCCTTCTTTTATTCACTGAATTCTCCAGAGTGCGATTCTGTGAGTGCATGTCAAAGTGTTCAGTAGGGAGCAAACAGCTCAGGTTCACGCAAAGAATCGAACCAGCTCATTTTGCCCCGTTTATGCCCTCTAGCACAGCCAGGACCAGGACCCAGCAGCGACCCTCTCTCTCCTTAGTTATGCTCCTGAAGTTGCAGGCCTACCTACCTCTTCCTTCTTGTTCTTGCTGTAAGGATGACTTGTCATGTGCATTTTCCACCAGGCTCAGCACATTCTGGCCACTTGGGCCACTCCTGAACCTGTCTGCAGTGTCAGGAACCCCCATTAACAAGGCCGTTGACCACCTGTGCTGACCAGACAGCAGCCCTCACAGCCACACAGAAGGTTCAGTCCTCCCCCAACGCCTCCACCTTTCTTCATAGGTCACCATTCAAGACTGTTCTGTCAGCATTTGATTTTTAAAAAGCAATGCTATCCCTCCAGCTGATGTCCCTTTTAGAGTCTGCAGCTATGGGGTTAAAAACTGCTTGCATCTGAAAGATAATTTTCTAAAGTCTAAAGTAAACATTTCTCCTTGCCCAGCCTTCTCAGGCCCCATAAACACCAAGATAGGATCGCTTGCTCTAAAGATTCTCATCATTTCTCCTTTACCAATCAATTCCCCCCTTTGATGCTGAAAGTGCCCCTCCTCATATCCTCTAGCTTCAGGAAGACAGAGTTACCAGCAAGCTAGGCAAGAATTCATCGTGTTCTGATGTTGCTGAGAGACCCCAGTTCCAAGGTATCTTGTCTCAAATCTAACAGAAAGATGTGTTTCAGCCACTGACTCCAGTTGGCCTTCACTTGGCTGAGGGCTAGAAAGGGTTCTCAAACCATCTAGCTTTTCATTTCTCTCATTTTCACCCATAATGGTTCAGCCATGTTTCCAACCTGAAGCACATGTTCTTGCTATGTAGACCCCCCCCCATAAAGGGTCATTTCCCTACTCAATCAGGTCTTCACTTCCCTCATCCACAGCCCAGGATTATGGTGACTCCTTGCTCAGGGTGTGCAGCCCCTCCTCTCTCTGCCCCGGCTTGGCCCCAGGATTTTGCCCCACAGTTCTTTGAGCAATCCAGGTGATGTCTTGAGATAAACATTTAATTTGTATGGCATGTTTACAACTCAGACTAATGCACAGTTGTTTATGCATAAAGATTTTTTC
>PVJS01023999.1:0-29061 GCA_004027185.1 Glis glis
AAAAAAAAAAAAAAAAAAAAAAAAAAATCCCAGAGCCAGTAGAAGGCAGGAAATAATTAAAATTAGAGCCAAAATCAATGAAATAGAGAAAAACAACAACGAAAAAAATACAAAAGATCAACAAAACAAAAAGCTGGTTCTTTGAAATGATTAACAAGATTGACACAACATTAGCCAACCGAACCAGAAGAAAGAATCAACCCAAATTATTAAAATCAGAAATTAAAAAGGAGACATCACCACAGAAGTGGGGAAATCCAGAGAATCATCAGAAACTACTTTGAAAATTTATACTCCAATAAGTTGGAAAACATGGAAGAAATTGAGAGATTTCTAGACATATACAACCTATCTAAATTGAACCAAGAAGATATAGAAAACCCAAAATGATCAATAGCAAGAAAAGAGCTAGAAACAGCAATAAAAAGCCTTCCATCAAACAGAAAATAGAACTCAAAATGACAGGAAACAAAAAACATCTCTCAGTCATAACACGGAATGTCAAAGGTCTTAACTCCCTAATTAAAAGGCATAGACTGGCCATGTGGATTAAAGAACATAATCCAACTATATGCTGCCTGCAAGAAATGCACCTTACAGACAAAGATATCCATAGGCTAGAGGTGAAAGGATGGAAAAGATATACCATGAAAATGGAGACTGAAAACAAGCAGGGGTAACAACGTTCATATCTGATGAAGCAGACTTTAAGCTAAAACATATCAGAAGAGACAAAGTGGCTCACTTCTTATTAATAAAAGGGACAATCCAAAAAGAAGATATAATGATAGTAAACATTTATGTTCCAAATGTGGGTTCACACACTTTTATAAAACAAGCTCTTTGGGACATCAGGTCTCAAATAGACCCAAATAAAATTATACTGGGAGACTTCAGCATACCACTCACACAGCTTGATCGATCTAGGCAAAAGATGAATAAAGACTTTTCAGACCTAAAGAAAATTATAAACCAAATGGATATATACAGAATATTCCAACTAACAACAGCTGAATGCCCATTCTTTTCAGCTGCTCATGGAACATTCTCCAAAACAGACCACATTCTGGGCCACAAAGCAAGTATTAGCAAATTAAAAAAATGTAATTCTGTTTTTCTGCAGTATATTTAACATGAATGGGTGTTGGATTTTGTCAAATGATTTTTCAGCATGTATGAGATGATCATGTAATTTTTACCCTTAGTTCTATTTTTGTGGTGAATAACATGTATTGATTTATGTTTGTTGAACCAGCCTTGCATTCCTGGGATGAAACCAACTTGGTCATGGTATACAATTTTCTTGATATGGTTTTGAATGTGCAGAGCTAGTGTTTTGCTTAGAATTTTTGCATCTATGTTCATCAATGATATTGGTCTGTAATTTTCTTTTCTTGAAAGATCCTGAGCTTGCCTCCAGTGCCTGTGATGACAGGAAGGGCTGGAGGTGGGTCACCAGGAGGATCAGTACCTGCATCATCCACACATGTTGCTGCTGTGTGATGCCCCCTGGAGTCATCAGAGTTGCTCCAGAGGGAAGGGGCAGAGGTCCCCCAGATTACTGAGCAACAGAATTGCTTCAGAGAAACCAGACAGATGAGGTGGATAAAACCTACTCCTTGGATCATGACTTCAGCCAGAGTGGACTCAGCTACAGGATGTCATGCTCCAACTGCCAACTGCTATCTGCTGTGGTTTCCTCCACACATTCCAGTAAAGAGGCCTCTACCTGGGAGAAGCAAGAGACTATTTTTCCCAAGAAACTCATCCCCTTTTTCCCAGAGATGATTCTTAGTAAATTGTTATGAATTTTATAGTAAAAATGAATAAATTGTAATGATTAAAATGTTAAAAATGATTGGACTTTAAAGATGAGGAACATATTATTTGGGGAAAAACACACACACACACACACACACACACACACACACACACACCTGCCCCATCAAGAACCTCCCTGTTTGTCTTCTCCAGAGCAAGTCAAGGCAGAAACAAGGCTTACAATAATTTTGAACATAAAAAATAAACTCTGAGAGGATATTGCTCAGAGCTTTCTGAAACTCCTAGAAGGAGAAAGCAAAATAACTGGCAGATCAAAAAAAAAACTTAGATGGGAAAAGGGGCGATCGAATGAAGGTAAAAGCCAGTAAATTGGGAGTGTAGACACAGCTACCAAAAATGGGAGATGGGGTGGGGCAGATGAAAAGTGGAATAAGCTTTTATATTATCTTATGTAAAATAGCTGAAAGTAAAAAATACTACTAGAAACTGGTAAATTAGGTAATAGACTTTAAAGCACATTTAAAATATAATCATGTGGCACAAATCAACATTTGGATCAACAAGGCACTCCATCTAATGGTAGTGCTGTAAGATTATATTGTCTGGAGACATGGTAGGCTGTCTTAGTTTAGGTAAATGCATTCTATGCTGATCACACAGGGAAAAAATTACCTAACAATGCTTTTCTTATAATATTTTTGTCATTATATGATGGTGACTATTCAACTGTAAGGACCAAGAATGATTATTTAACAAAATGGATTGGGGAAGGAAAGTAAGAAAAAGATGACAAAAGTCCATAATGTGTTGTTCCAGTCTACAAAACCAAAGAATAATTCCTAAAGAAAGAGACAGCTAAGGGCATTATATTAACGTAATCATGGAACCCAAATCAATCATTTTTCTAAAGTTCAGAATAAGTAAGGAAGAAAAAAAGCAATGACAACAAATACCTCATAGAGAAAAATTTACATATATTTAGAAACAATAGATAGTGGGGTGTGGGACATGATGGCTCATTACTGTAATTCCAGTACTTGCAAGGCTGAGACAGGAGGATTGCAGATCTAAGGACTCATATTAACCTAGCAAGACACTGTCTCAAACAAAAAATAAAAAGAGTTGGGAGTGCAGACCAGAAGTAGAATTCCCCTGAGTAACACACACACACACACACACACACACATACACACTATAGATATGATAGGAAATAAATATTTGTCACGTCAAAAAATTTAAGTATGTAAGTAATCGCATAAATAATTTCTGATTGGATCACAAAACACTTATTATTATGGAACAAAAGATATTCCTAGAATAAAATTATAGTAATTAAGAATATGAAAACATAGATATGAAAATGGTTCTACCAAGCAAATACAAAGTAATAGATATATTTTTCAAATTGGATAAGTAGAAAACACATAAAACAAGATGAGGAAAGGTATAATTCCAAGTTTATCACATTTGTGAATGTGTGTTCAGCAAATAACAGCAGAAAAGTTCATAAAGGAAACAAGACAAAACAAAAAGTAAAACAAGATCTTTTTCAATTCATAATATATACAGAGGACAAAATTTAAAGACATAGAAGACTTAAACTACATGATAAATAAGAAGTATATGGTCAATGTATATTTTAAACATGGAATTATCATCTTTAGAGAACATACCATACCTTCAAGTAACAAACATGCTCAAAACCCAACCTAATATTAGGTTACAATAAAATGATAAAAAATATAAAATGTATGACGATAACTTAATCTTCTTAATGAAATAAGATGATAAATGAATTACATCATCAGTAACCAATTACAAAATGGCTTTACCTTCAGGATGGTGAGGGGTGCTCTCTTAAATAATGTCACAATGAGAAAATAAAAACTAAAATGGAAATTTTCATATGAATGATGCTGCAATCACTATATTTCAAAGCCTAAAGAAGTCAGCCAAGAGTAGCATGCAATAGTAGAAAATTTATGTACAAATATCAATATGTTTTGAAAATAAAAATTATAGTACTTTATGATAGAGATGTAACTCTGAATTCTATTTTTACATAAAGCATGAATTCTCAATGCTGCTTGAATATTAGAATCTAGGGGGGAAGAGGTTTTATAAAAGTTAATGCTGGTTCTCGATATTAGAGGTTTGGGTTGATGTAAATGTACATCAATAAAAATATATTCCAAATAGCTGGGTGAGGTGGTGCACACCTATAATCCTAGTACCTGTGAGGCTGAGACAGGAGGATAGAAAGTTCTAGACCAGCCTTGGCAACTTAGGGACATCCTGTTTCAAAAAAAAATAAAAGCTGAAGGTGTAGCTCAGTGTTAGAGAATCTTTTGGTTTCACATGGTAGTCAAGTGCTTGATCACTGAGCTACAACCTCAGCCAAGATAAAATAATTATATTTTTAAAAGCCTTAATTTTTATAGAAAAATATAAGACAATGTCTTGATGACTTCAGGATAGCATGTGATATTTTATAACAATAGCAATAGCATATTCCAAAAAGAAGAGACTGGTAATTTGATTAATATGTGAGGATTTTAAAATTCCTTTAATAAATAGTAATAAATTTGATTAAAAGGTCTATAATATCATAGGTATATATGCAACAACAAAAATATGCAGAATAGCCAGAATAGTTCTCAGCAACAAGAACCATGCAGAAGGCATCACAATACCTGACTTCAAACAATACTACAGAGCCATAGTAATAAAAACATCATGGTATTGGCACAAAAGCAGACACATAGACCAATGGCATAGAATAGAATACTCAAAAACAAATCAACACACTTCTAGCCAATTGATTTTTGACAAAGGGTCCAAAAACATACACTGGATAAAAGATATCCTCTTCAACAAATGGTGTTGGAAATACTGGTTATTCATATGCAGAAAAATAGAAATAAACCCCACTTTCTCACCCTGCACAAGAGTCAGTTCAAGATGGATCAAAGACCTGGAAATTAGACCACAGACTTTGCAGCTACTTGAAGAAGGAATAGGATCAACACTCCAACATTTGGCACGGGTAAAAAACTTCCTCAACAAGACCCCAAAGGCCCAAGAAATTAAACTTAGGATCAATATGTGGGATTGCATTAAACTGAAGAGCTTCTGTGCAGCAAGGGAAACAATCAAGATCCTCAACAGAGAGCCAACAAAATGGGAGAAGATTTTTGCCAGCTACTCCTCTGATAGAGGACTAATATCTAGAATGTACAGAGAACTCAAGATACCGCTAACAAAACAAACAACCCAATCAAAAAATGGGCAAGTGAACTAAATAGGCATTTCACAAAAGAAGAAATACAAATGGCCAATAAATGTATAAAAATATTCAACATCATTAGCAATCAGAGATATGCAAGTCAAAACTACTCGGAGATTTCACCTAACCCAAATTAGAATGGCATACATTAAAAACACAAACAATAACAAATGCTGGCGAGGATGTGGATAAGTAGGAATTCTGATGCACTGTTGGTGGGATTGCAAATTAGTGCAACTACTTTGGAAAACACTGTGGAAGATCCTCAGAAGACTGGGAATGAAACTACCATATGACCCAGCAATACCACTTCTAGGTAACTACCCAAAAAATGGAAACCAAATTACCAGACCAATGCATGCATATCTATGTTTATAGCTGCACAATTCACAATTGCCAAACTATGGAACCAGCTGAGATGTCCATCAACAAATGAATGGATTACAAAACTATGGGATATATGCACAATGGAATTTTACACAGCCATAAAGAAGAACAAAATTATGTCATCTGCAAGGAAATGGATGGAACCAGAGAACATTATGCTAAGTGAGATTAGTCAGTCACAAAAAGTGAAAAGTCAGATGTTCTCCCTAATATGTGAAAGCTAGGGACAATAGAATATAGGAGGGACTCCAGACAAAGGAAAAACTCTTAGATAAGTGAAGAAGGTGACCTAACTGAGGCAGATGGGAGGCGAGAAGAGGGAAACATCCTAATGCATAGGATGTACATACACAAACTTATCAAAGCCATCACTGTGCTGAACACAGGAAGGAGGGGAGAGGGAGGGAATAGGGCAGGAACTGGGGGAGGGCTCAATGAGTGCTGTGTGCATGTCTGCTCTATCACCTTGAACTTCATCAAGATATATGATTACAATGCACCAATAAAAATAAATAAATAAAAGAAGATAAAAAAGAAAAAATGGTCAAAGTATGAAAAAAAGATGACTCAGTGATCCATTTGACATATTATCCCTAGACTTTCCTACAATACAGCTTCTAACAAAACTAGTCTGTCCTGAACTCCTGGTAATAGAATTGTTTACCTTTATGCCAAGAAGGTTGGGAAAGTACCCAGATCTGCATGTGGTGTGTGCCCAGGAAGATTTCGTGGGGTTCCTGCTATGAGACCTGAAGTTCTTATGAGATTGTCTAAAATGAAATAACATGTCAGCAGGGCCTATGGTCGTTCCATGTGTGTTAAATGTGCCCATGACAGGATCAAGCATGCTTTTATTACAGGAACAGAAAATCATCCTGAGTGTTGAAGGCACAAGCACAAAGTCAGGAAACAGAATTAAAAAAAATTAAGATTCTTTGAGTATTAAAATATTTTAAAAATATAGTTTATGTACATTATAACCCTGATGTTTAAAACGTTTTGTCATAGAGCCAGGCATGGTGGCACATGCTTGTAATCCCAGTACTTGGGAGGCTTAGACTGGAGGATCTGTGTTTGCAGCTAGCCTCAGATACTTGGTGAGGCCCTCCGAAACTTAGTGAGACCCTGTTTCAAAATAAAGAATAAAAAATAGGGCTGGGAGTGTAGCTCGCAGGTAGAATGCCCTTGGGTTCAATCCCCAGTTCTGCAAAAAAGATATAAAAATAAAATGTTTTGTCATAGACATATTCCCACAATAGAATAGAGTAATGCCAAAGTAGCTCAGCAATGAGTTTTAGGCAATGGAATGAGTGCTTGCTCCTTTTCTTTCTCTTGTTTCACTTTTGACTATTCTGTTTTTCCCTAAATTTCTGTATTGACTCTATATTCAATCTGTTTACAATAGCCCATTAACATTTCAAAATGAATATGCTTCTAGATATAGTGAAGCCATTCCACTTTACCCCACCCAGACCCAGCCATGAGATAAACCGAGATGCTGCCTAGATATAGCCAGACTCTCCTCTCCATGAATTTGAGCCTCTTCTCTGCCAAGTGGGCAGTAAATTGTCATACAGAAGACAGCCCGAAAGAAAGTGTGCTCCAGTAGATGGAATTAAACATTGTAATGACAAGAATATGAATTATGTTCATAATGTAGTAACTTACTTTCTGTTCAACTTTGAAAAAGTAATTTAACTTATGTGTTTCAGTTCCCATTAAATTGATGGTAATAATCTTTCTTTGTTAACAAAGTGCTTTGAAATCACTCTGTGACAAGTAATATATTACCAGAAAGTATTCTTATTTCACCCTGCATTGTAACCTCTCAGGAAAAGGATCTATGCATCATTGTGAATATTTCGATGTACAATGCTGGCCAAAAAAAAGAGGCTATGATTGAGAATGATATGGAAAATACTATAATGCTCTTCTGTAAGTCAGTGTTATGAACTCACCTTGAATGTTAAATTGACTAATAGTATGTTTACATCAATGGAATAAAAAATGTAAAGAAGTTTCAGAAAAAGCACAATGAGACCTTATTTGTGTAGGAGGCAGGGAAAAACAGAGGTAATGGAACTTAGTACAAAAATGTAGGCTTGTATTTCAAGCAAGGCAACAGAATTGCAGGAAGCAAATGTAAGTGAAGAAAAAGACCTATTCATATCCTACAAGGACTTGAAGTTTAACTGAGGGACTTTTAACATAAATAAATTGAGGTAACATTTTACCGGCATATTATGGAACACATCATCCAAGTGGTGGCAGAGAGAAAATACCAATTGTTTCGAGATTGACTTAAACATAGGGATGTTTAAACATTTGTATGCATGCATATTTGAATTGCTAGTGGTACAAGCTTTTTCTTTGGATGTGAATTTCAGTAGCATAGAGTTCCTTTTATCATAGCCTCCTCATATATGTTTCAGTATACTAACAGTCACTTCATACTGTTGCTAAGAAGAAGACTGCAAATAAATCAGAGATCATCAATAAACTTCATCCTCACCTGTCTTCCTGCCCACGTTCTTCACGAGTTGTGCCATTAAAGACAACAGCAACACATTGAACATTTACAGATTGAATTAGTCACCAAGCTTTTAAATGCTCAATCTGCTCTGGTTATTGTAATGTCTAAAATAATAAGACTTGGCAATTTTACACAAGAATTATATGAACCATTGAATGCTGATTTAGACTTTGGTGACCAACTTTTAATTAATAAGTTATATTTAACTTTTATATTTCTCCTACCAATGTCTTTTATACTTTATATTTCTATGGTTTAAGAACTAACATTTTGATCAAATTATGTAGACTAGTCAGAAATTCCTTCTTAGAATGATGTACAGTGTTGAACTATTTTGGCTTTAACACAAGGTATTAATTGAGTATCAAAAGACCAAGTTGTTTATGGTCTATTTGGATTGGTTGGTGGCTGAGAAACATCCTTGAATATCTCAGGACAATCTGAAGAACTTTTCAGAAGTCTTCTTTCATAAATTAGCTGTAAGTCATTTCATATTAGAAGGCTACCTTCATGTTAGTGCCATATTGCATTTTGAAGTCTAGAGGTTTCTCCTGGGGCATTTAATCCTGATCACTTGTTGAAAAGTAAACACTGAATGGTTGTGAAATGAAGATTATTCCTTAAAAGAGATAATCAGGTAGGATTATTATTAATTACCAACCACTATTTAATGCAGTTGAGACTATATGTGTCACTTAAGCCTCTTTTACACCCCAGCAGAATATATCATCTAGGGAATAGGCATAATTTTAAGTTTCTATGTAGCTTGGTCTAAATAAGATCAATAAGATCATGATAACTCTAAGACAATAGTAGCCCCTTATAAGTTACACAGGGTCATTTTCTTCTATCATAGCACTGATAGACCCCTGTTTTACACTACATGATTTACTATTAACTAAATTTTTATCAATGCAAGCTGCATTCCATATGCATGTATCTAGGGCCTAACTCTCCACATTTTTTTTTTAGAGTAGATCTCTTTCTAATTGTGCACAATTCTGTGTTCGTCAAAAGGAACATAAGTGCAAAACAAAGGAAACTGTGGCCAAAAGAACTGAAAGCCAGTCCTGTATTATAAGAGCTCTGAATTACTATCCTAAATAAAGGATTTCAAGGATCAACAAGAGTTTAAGCAGAATAGTTAACCAGTTCAGTTGTATTTCATTGGTAATAAAACTTTTCCAAGTAGAAGATCATTAAAAAGAATTTCCAGACTAGTGTCATGGCTATTCTGAATTCAATGACTAAGTCAGTACCCTACCTGGAGTACAGGAGCACTACTTCAGTACATTTCTAGAAACTACATTCTCTGTTTTTAGGAAGAGTATAAGGCAGAGGAGAATGAAAAAAAAATATGTCATAAAAGATTCAGACATTTATTAATCTGTGACTGAAATTTTGTGAAAGAAAGAAAAGAGAGTGTAGATAATTCAGATTTCCTGAGAGCATTTAAATAGAGTTACAAAAAGAAAATCACCACCCCATTGCTGGCTGTGAAAGGCAAATTAAAATAATCCAATGGACAGTGATCATATTTTATTGAATTAAATTTAAAAATATTTAAAAATAGCAACTATGCTTCATGGCTATAGCAATTTAAGGCCCACCAGCCTTTCTCTCAAGAAACTTAAAATTTGATTGAATTAACAAGTAGATATACAAATATATTAATAAAAGAGTTAAAAACATTTAACTCTTTAAAAAAGAGATTGACACATTTTACTCTGTAATTTCTGAATAGAAAAAAATTTTCTATTCACAATTCTAACACCAAATGTGTCATCTTTTTACATGAACTCTCCATTTCTCTGCAGACACTGATTATCCTACAATTTAATTCAGTTTGGTTTATACCTGGATTTTAGCACCAACCCTAGAAACCTTTGAGGTTAAGACTCAGCGCAGTGAGACTTGTGTAAGTGCCAATCACAAATAGTCAGTCCAGCCGGGCATGGTGGCGCACGCTTGTAATCCCAGTACTTTGGGAGGCGGAGACCAGAGGATCCGGGTTCGCGGCCAGCCTCAGCTGTCTCGCTCTCTCTCCCTCTCTCTGTCTCTCTCTCTACTTAGTGAGGCCCTCCACAACTTTGTGAGACCCGGTTTCAAAATAAAGTATAAAAAATAGGGCCAGGGGCGTAGCGCGGAGGTAGAACGCCCCTGCATTCAATCCCCGGTACCGAAAAAAAAAAAAATAGTCAGTCCCCAGGTTCCTCACACTCATATAGGACTTGGAAACAAACTGGTGGTTCCAACAACCCCTCCTTGGGTTTGATAGTTTGCTACGACTGCTCACAGAACTCAAGGGAACACTTACTATTGATGGATTATCAGAACATGTATTATAAAGGATACCAGTAAACAGCACAGTGAAGAGGCACAGAGGGTGAGGTCTGGAGGTCCTGAGCGTGGGACCTCTGTCCCTGTGTCATTAGGCCTATCATCTTCCTGGCACCTGATTGGTTAAATTATTGGACATTGGGGATTAACTTGATCCTCAGCTCTTCTCTTTTCTAATTGGAACTAAATTTCCAACCCTCCAACCACAGAATTCATTCTTGTCATCCTTTAAGAGTCACCTCATTAGCAGAAAACCAGGCATGGTTGAAAGTGGTTTAGTATGAATAACAAAGGATACTACTGTTTCCCCTATCACTCAGGAAATTCCAAAGCTTTTAGAAGCTATGTGCCAGGAAATGGACAAAAACAAAATATTATAACAAAAGACACTCTGATCACCGCATCACTCAGGAAGACCCTTGTAGGGTCTCAGAGGCTCTGATTCAATAACCCAGGATGAAGAACAAATATCTATTTATTATTGGTTCACAACCTCACAATTACAGAATAAAACTGCAGAATTCATGTGCTAGGACTCCAACATTTGGTGACAAAGGTCAGAGTGGGCTTCAGAGAAGTGGCATTCCTTTGACTCCTCTTAGAAAGGAAGCAACTGTAGTTGCAGCTAAAAATAAAAGAAGAATAAACAGAAGAAATACATTTGAAATTAATATTCAAATGATTTTGAAATATTCAAGTACAGCTACTGAGAGCATCAGTAATTACACCAAAAAATGAGTAAATGTTATAATTATAACTGCAGTAAAAATTATCCAGCAGTTTCAGAAAGGAGCTCTGCACAGCATATTGATCAGCAGTTATAGGACTTTTCTTAAGGGTAAAAGGAACATGAAGAGATCTTAAATTCAGTTTTTCACATTGTGGATGTTCCAGTGGCTGAGTCACAGGACCATACAAGTAGCAAGCACAATGAATACTGGCCCCTACTGTTTACATCAAATGTAATAATATTATATTAATACATTTCCTGGATTATACTATGGGGACAAAAACTACTCTCCATAGCCCTCTAAATTTCTCAATTCAAACCAGTCAGCTAAGGAAGTTTGGGTTAGAATCACTGTTCTCCACTTATTAGTCCCAGTACAATTCTAAAAGCATGTTAATCATGTTGCAAATATTATTACTTGGATAATAAATTTAGATTTATAATAGTGATAGGGAGAAAGAAGAACACAACATCTGTTTCTGTCTCTGTGTCCTTCTACTACCTGCAGCTTCACCAACCTGCATCCTTAGTGTCTACCCACTTTTCTGAGCCCAACTTTGGCCTCAGAAGTGCGTAGGCAGGCTACTGATAGTCTCTGCTGATCCAGTTCAGTTAAGCTCTTCAATCCTGTATTCTAGGCCATTTCTCACCAGACCCTGCAAACCCCTAATGATTTTTTCAGAGAGGCCCTCAAATAACAGTATTGACTTCCAATTTTTTTCTTCCACATATGCACACTTCATTTTTTAACCAATGTAATCAACTCCCTCTACTTTGTCCCACTACACACATCGGTTACTACTTCCATGATAACCATGCATTTCACCAACCTCCCATCTTCTGAAAAGCTAATGACATATGTAAACACAACTCCATTCTATGATTTACACTTTCTTCTCAATTGATTTATTGAATTCTACTGTTGTCCACTCTGCTTGAATTTTATGTTTTTTAGAAAATACTGTTTCTTAAGTATGTTTGCAGTTCCCACACTACCTACCATACTGCAATGTGTATGAAGTTGAGTACATATTTATTGAGTGAATAAATGGAAGAATGAGCGATTGAATTACTGAGTCTCCAGACAGCATAGGACCGAGAGGTTCTTGTAAATTTAAATGTCTAATAATAAACATTGATAAATTGAGAAAATTTGCTTTTTGTATTTTACAATTGTTAGGCTGACTTAATGCAGAAAATTATAAAATTCACTTATTTTCCTTGAGATTTTAATGGAGTTTATAATCTAGTGGGCAGAGAGAAAATAAAAGAATAAATGCTAAAATAAACAAGAAGATTTAAGGTTAATTTTTGCTACATACATATTCTACATATCACCAGTTTATTGATGATTCTAAATTATGGAGGAGGATATAAATATGAATCTTTTCCTTTACCACTGTTTTCAATACTGCTCATCTAAATCTCCCTTTCCTGTCCTTTAATGATATCTTGGCCAGAAATCTTAACTTTTCTGGAGATCCACTTATAAAAACTCAAGCCATTTTAAAACTTTAATCTTAAACTCAATTTACATCCCTTTTCCTTCCCTCTCTGGTTGCAGTGAGTAGAAGACAATGAGTAGAGGCAAGTGTGTATTTTGCAATGAGTAGAAGGCAAGTGTGTATTTTGACTTTCCTGGACTTTAGCCTACTTTGCTGGTGAGGTCACTTTAACATGTGGGTTATTCCTTTCCTCTTTCCTCTCTATGAAGTGTGGCTCAGTCAGGGATACCTTTTCACTTGCCTGGGTGAAAATTTCTCACCTTCAAGAAGCTTATTCTCTCTTCACTGTATCACTTTTCTTTCACAACTCCAGTTGCACCTAGTCTTTGCACACTGGGAAAAACAAAATCTTGTCATACAAGCATGCATTCAAAATTTTCCGATTTGTGCACTACAGTCTCTTTGAGTTGGAACGTCCTTGGTCAGCTTGGCAATTATTTCTTCTGTGCTTTTAGCTTTAGTCCTCTATACTTAGGCAAATGAAATGTCCAAGTCATGATATCTGTAATATTGTGATATAATAACTAGCTACTGCCCTTTGGTTTTCATCTCCAGTTCTTGACTATTACTCATAAAGTCTATACAAATTCCTAAATTATAAGAGCTATAGAAGTGTCTTTTGTTGTAATATTTGATTGTTGTTCTGGGTTCTGGACATGGCTCAAAATAGATAAAAGAAGTCTTTTGTTATTCATAACAGGGTCCTTTCAACCACGCCTGAATTTATGTTAAGGAAGTGGCTTTTGGAAAACCCCTAGGGATGGCAGGATGGTAGCCAGGTGGAATCCAATATGTAACTATTGTTGAAACTTTCATGAGACATCTCTCCTCTGCTCCCCTACCTCCTTGGAGGGAAAGGGATTGGAGACCGAGAACACCTTCAATTACCAATAATTTAATTAATTGTGACTATTTAAAAAATCCTCCATAAGAATCCTAATTGATTCAGAAGAACTTCCAAAATGATAACAATAATGAAGCATCAGAGGCAGGCACACCTGAAGAGGTAAAGAAGCTGGCATGCCCCTTGGCCTACCTTGCTCTGCTTATTTTTTCTCTTTGTGTCTGAGTTGCATACCTTATAATAAACTAGTAGATGTAAGTAGCATGCTTGTCTGAGTCATGGCAGACATTCTGGCAAACTGTGGAATCCCATGGAGGGAACATGGGAACTCCTTATTTACAGCCACTTGATCAGAAATATTGGAGGTTCAGATAAGGAAAATGGCATCAAAAGTGGGATTATGCATTGACATAATATAAGTATGCGAGAATACCAATGCCATTCTCAATATCATGTCTGGGGAAGGGGAGGGAGTGGGGAGGAAGCCAGGGGAAAGCTCACCAAGTGCTCTGTGCCTGTATGTCACTATCACTCTGAAGAACATTATGATTTGAGACTATAATTCACCAATAAAAGTGTATATATATATATTCTCTCTATATATATATTCTTATAGTCTTAATATAGTTAACATATATATGTATGTATATATAGAGAGAGATTGTATGTATATATATAGAGAGATTATAAAGAGACTATATATGTGTGTGTGTATATATATATATATATATAGAGAGAGAGAGAGAGAGAGAGAGAGATGTTGAGGGACTGAGCTCTTTACTTGTGGGACCTGATGTTAACTAGCTCCACATAGTTGGTGTCAGAATCAGGTTGAACTGGAGGATATCCAGTTGGTGTTCACAGAATTGAGAAGTGCTTGATGTGGAAGAGCCTCATGCATTTGGTGCTAAGTAGTCCTATGAATATAGAAGAAAAAAGATTTGTTTTTCATTTTTGTCATATATTTCTCTTTCCCCACTTTCTTTCTCTGTGAATCTAGGAAAGTTTAAAGTTTTTTTTTTGTATTGTTGCTATTTGCATAGCTGTTATGGTGGAGACATAATCCAAGACAAAAGGTACAAATGAATGCCAACAAGGGAAGAGAATAGCTGAAAACCCTAACTTCATGAAGATATTTATAGCAGTCTCAGTTATGTATCCAGCATCCTCTTAATCTTGTGAAGGTATTATTTTCCAGATAGACACTCATAGGAATTAAGGATTTGTTGGGTCTTTGGAGAAATACCCTCTCCACTCTTTATTTATTTATTTATATTTATTTTTGATACTTTAACTTTGGAGATGATTAAAGCCTAATGGTCTGCCCAATATGGATGCAAGTAACTGATGAAATTGTAACTTACCAAAATGAAGCTGAGCCTGTTGAAATTCAGTCCTAGACAGACTGCCTGTCATTTGCATCCATCCCCATGCCTCCAGGCTTGCCTCAGGTCGTATTGTGTACTGTTTTCTTATAGTTAACCTCGTGATTCATTTAGCAAATGCATCCTTAGTGGCACAAGAGGAAAAACAATGAGCTTTCCAATAGAGGCAACAGTGTAAGTAAAATGCAATTTTCAGGGCTTCGCTAAAACTGCTTCAGCAAGAGAAGGGATGGCTTCTTTTCCTGTTTGTTACAAGTAAAAACCAAGCAATGAAATTACATTGGTTTCTCTTATGCTCCCTATTTTCTCTCTGGGTCTTGCTTTCAGAAGACAATTTTTGAAAATAATGATACCACATCTACCAACAGAGGGACTAAAATGAAGTATTAGTTATATACGTATTAGCTACATATTGGTAGTAAAAAGTTTGTTTCCCCTCAACTGTGTGAGCAATTAAAGTAAAAGAAAGCATAATTATCAAGCTTTCATCATAATAGCAAATTTGAACACTAGCACTGAATATCTGATGTATTAGGGAACTATCAAGTAATTCAAGCAACTAAAGTCAAAGTTGACAAAGAAAAACAGTGAGAGGATAGAGTCAAATGGAAGATCAATTTTCCAGGTCCACCTGAAAATACAATATCTGAGAGGATGAGGTGTGTCAAAGTAACATTTGCATAGGAGGTATAAATGCTTGTACAAGTGAAAATTTTTATTTTATTTAATAAATACCTGTCACATTCTAGTTATGTGTCATGTTGACTTTGAAGGGAAGACATAAATATTAACACATTTAATCTTCATATCAACTATGTGAATTAGGGACTATTTTTTTAAAAACCAGGAACTGAAAGCAATTATGGTTGGTAAGCAACTATCCATGTTTTCGTATAATGAGGAAGGAATGGAGGCAGGAATTGAATGAAGCTAGGCCAGCATAAGACGGTAGGCTATTCTGTATGGGGAAGAGGAGGGAGTGGGGAGGGAGCCAGGGAAGCTCACCAAGTGCTGTGTGCATGTATGTCCCTATCACTCTGAACTACATTATGATGTGAGACTATAATGCACCAATAAAAGTATATTAAAATAAAGAAGGCAGCCTCTGATTGCCTATACCAGCTGCAAGACCAGGCTGTAAGCCTCACTGGCTACCAGAAGGTGTGGTAAGTTTGTAAGCCCTGGAGCCAGCAAACCTGAGTTCAAATTCTGGCTCAGCCATGTGCCAAACGTGTAACCCTGGGCAGGAATCTCAGCGCTGCATTATCTGTATGCCATTTAACTCAAAGAACTTGAGAGAGGAGACAAAGATATCATATGGATAAGGAGAGCATTTAGAATCATGTTTGGCACATGACCAGCACTGGAAAATGTTATTTATGAATATTCTATTAGATGTTAATAAAGAAAATGGAAAATCTCAATCCCCCTCAACAGAAAAGTCCAAGAATTCATATCTGTTGTCTTTTCGACTGCAGTACAACTTGAATTCTTTACTTTCAATCTTACTCTCCACCTCCAAACCTACATTTGGTTCAAAGAGTATCCTTTTAAAACAGTAAATATGACCATGCCTGCACAAAGTGTAAATCCTTCATTGATTTTCAAGATTTCTGTATTAAAATCCAAAGACCTTAGCAGAACTTACATAGCTCTGCATGGTCTGGTGCCTTCCCACATTACAGTTCCATTTCGAATTGCTCTTTTCTCATAATTCATGCTTACAAGTGAGAAAGGATGACAAAACCAATCAGCAACCTCCATACCGGTCATCCATTCCACAGGCATTTGTCGGTGGCTATTTAAGTTTCAGGAGACTAAGGAAGCACACAGCAGAAATAACTAGAGGTCCTTTTCCATACTTGCAAACATTTGTAACATTCACAGTCCAGTTAGTTGTGGTAGGCCAGTAGGATGGGTTGCCCAGAGACCAAAGAAGACACTCAGAAGTGGGATATAAGATATATGGTATATTGAGAAATGCTGATGGGGAAGATTCAGTGGCAATGGGCTGGACAGATACTTCTCTAGAAAGTCCAGTGGCAATGGGTTGGAAAGGTGCACCTCTGTTTCACTCAGTGTTTGCTGTGTTTCACCAGAAAAAAAAAAAATGCCTCTAGTCCCTCTTGATGCTTTGTCTAGTGACAGCCTGCTGGATGAGAACCTCCCTCCCCGGTGCTCTGATCTGCCCCGGTTACCTCAGGAATATACTTTCATAAGTTATAGTTTTATAAGCAGGGCTACAGAAGCAGTGCTTGCTTTGTCCCATTGTTTGACCAGCATCCCAAGGAACGTGGTGTGCATGCAAGAAAGCAGCTTTCTACACATAATAGTAACTTGCCCTAATTCCCAGCAAGCATGCTAGAAAGTAAGTGTACTTCATGATAATGTGTTTCTGGATATTCCAGCCCATTCTAATACCCAATTTCCTCTTTTTAAATTTTAAACTGAGACAGAAAAGAGAGATAAGAGGGGAGAAAATATTTAGGACAACAATGTATCTAGTTAAAAAATGCACCTACATTACCCACATTCCCAAGGAAGAAGAAGTCTACAGGAGATTTCTGGAAAAGACGTGTTTTCCTGATATAGGTATTATTCTTTCTTCTTTACATATTTTCTTTCTTCTGTTTCACTTGGAATGTGGATGTGAAACTAGAGATGGAACAGCCATCTTGTGACACAATATGACCATTAGGATGAAAAAAGCCATATATGTGGAGAAGAAAGTCTGGGACATTGATGAGGCTGTGGATCCCCTACAGGAGCCCTGAACTCTCTGTCTTTGGACTTCATGAGGGTCAGATGACACCCCAATATCCTGAGGAGAGCTCAGAGACATCTCAAACTGAATGGAGGTGCAAGAGAAAACTTTGAACTTGCTTCACAGTTTGTTATATTCCTCCAATACCCCCATCTAAGTATACTTCACTTTATCAATAAATCCTAGGAGGTAGTATTGAAGGATTTTTTCATCACTCCTCATATCCAATCTATAATCAATACTGTATATTATTGTGCTAAATGCTTCTGGTCTTAGCTGACACTTTTCTATCATGTCCACCAGAGAATTGGAGGGTGAACTGGCGTGTGAGTCTAGATAAATATATGGTTATTTCATTGACAGAAATGCCCTCACCAGCTTCAATCTATATTTCTACAACACACTCCTTCCCAGCTAATGCAACGCTCCACCACCATCACCAACTTCTATCTCCAGACTATTGTCTATGTAATGCAAGTGTTCTTTGCAATTCTTAGGTATTTTGTTTTCACTAAGGACAATATTCAAAGCCTTCGCAATGCTTTCATTAAGGAAGTCTTTCCCTGCTTCTATGGGGTAATTCTGAGCACTCTGAGCCCTGGTAGTCTTAGGGTTGCACACCTATTATTTTCACCATTCTCACCTAACTCCTCCTTATTCTTAATTTCTTCTTTTTCTTATAAACCTGTTTTGACCAATCTCCTCTCTCTCGTTCAAACCTCACCAGAAATCCAGATTGTCTTATCTCACTTTAGCCTTTAATTTTCCCTAGCAGTGCTTGTCATTAGGATTTAAATGTTTATTTGGATATTTAATCATGTCTTTACTGAACCTGATGTATCGGGAGGACAGACACTTTGGCAGTGGCAATAAAGTGCTTGGCACAGAGTAACAGTATATAATAATTACTCATGAAATGAATAGATTAACATTGAGGAATCAGTGGTTTGATTATATATTGAAAACAGATTTTGCATTGAAAGTATTCATATTGCTTTGCTTTATAAAATTAGACAGTTCTATCTTGACTGTATATTGGTAATTCCCATGCATGTATTATAATTGGTATGGTGACAAAATTTTCATTTATATTTTCTGACCAAAAAAGCTACTGGAAAATAGCTGAGATAGTTTAGTGAAGAACCTACTGCATCAGAAAAATATAATTTCTCTTTCAGATTTGAGATACTTCACAGGAGCCATGAACTCATGTTCTAAAGTGTGACATTCCAATGTAGCACAAATTAAAACTTGAGTAAACTACTTGAAGAAGTGTCTCACAGTTTTTTTTAAATAATAATCATTTTACTATACCCTAATAATTATAATAACAAATACAATTAAGTAGCAATTATAGCATATCTGTAATATGTTAAAGTTTATGTAGTATTTTCATTTTTGATACCTCATTTCCAAGTAGGATTTTTCAGATTAGATTCTTTTTTGTTTGTTTGTCTGTTTACAACTAATATTGTGTTCTCATTCTAGCTCTTCAAAATATACATGGAATACAAATTATCATGAAGATATATTTGTTTATAAAACAAAGTGCATATGCATACCCCACTACCATCAGACTCTTAAGTCAAAAAGATACCATCTAGCTGGCATAATTGTAGCTTGGCATTTTAGTCTATAAGAATATTGTTGTTTTCGATTGATAGTTTTTATCTTCATGACAATTCTTTTGACCCCCTACACACATACACACAACATTTTTTTAAATCTCTAGGAAAACATTGAGCAATGCTTGCACATACACTTTTGATTATCAAGGTTGATTGTGGCAATACACTTATTTTAATTAAGTTAGTTAACTGTTCTAACACAAATATTTAAGCACATAAACCATTTTAATATAAGATATTTTTAATTGACAAACAGAAGTTCATTTTCCCTGAGATAGAGGAATATTGATGGGCATTAGACAGTTAATGCACATAAACCATAATTCAGAGCTTCAAACTGAAAGCAAAAAAAAAAAAACATCCTGTAACATTTTACTTCAAAATTGATTTTCCCAGAGTATCAGCATTACTATTGGACAATACAGGGTAAGATGCCTAAATGTTTCTATGTCGATGGGAAGGAGTAATCTCTCTCTCCACAACCTTAGGAAAGGAGATAGTGATAGACTAAGAAGCCAGCCTCTGGCTCAGGGGAATGTGCCTCTCAAGTAGTTCACCTGTTGGGTGAACAGGAATTCCCAAATCCAGTGGAGAAGTGTGTTGCAATAAACCATAAATCTCAGGGCTTGAAGTTCTAGGAAAAAGCACTTTGTGCTTCAAGTTTAATGACTGGGGTTTGGAATCTTTTCAAGTGTTTGGGGGACACAGTTGAAATTACAATTCATCACTCTCTCTCATTTACCATTATATGTGGGTAAGTGGGGGATAGTGAACAATAAATTATGCTACTTAGAGATGTAGGCTAAGCCATTTTTTTGGGCAGCTGTGTCAATAAAGTACACACACAACATCAGTTTTCCATTACACACATCATTCAGAGTCATATATTACTCAGTATAATGGGAAAAGGGGAGACCAAAATCTAAAATGAAAAGAGAAATTGAAGTACAACCAGAGCAAGGAGCAGCTGAGCCAAGAGCAGCCAGCACGGTGAAACATTTAGTCAGTTCTTCTAGAAAACAAGTTCTTCTGGCTTTAATGACCCTCAGTGTCAAGTCTCAGAAAGCTGAAGACCAGCTGGGGTGCAAGAATATTGGAAGCAAATTTTTCTTGCTATTCTCAGGTAATTGGAAATAAATAGATGGCTGCTCCCACATATCACCCTGCAGATTGTGATTTAGTTCAAGAGTTTTGAAGGTGAATTTTTCTGTCTGTTTGTATTGACTTTGATGTGTATTTTTCAAATTTGGTGCGATAGGATACTCCCCATATGAACATGTCATGGGTGCAATAATGTGTGTTTCTTGAGGCTCAGATGGGAGGGGAAAATAAAAAATCATCTATGCATCCTTTCACTTAAGCCTAGTGGTTGTCACAGGTCTACTAATATTGACTAACACTGGTTCTAAAGTGGTAGTTCATTCAGCCCTCGAACAGACACCCCAAGCAGGGTAAGGGATCATCGTGCTTTTTTCAGTAGACAGGTTCCCAAATATTTGAAATTGACAATTTTCTAATGTAAACAGAATCCCATTTGTATTGCGTAGGGAAGACTGGCTAAGAAAAACATCCTCCTTTACTAATAACACTCCTTTAATATACACATGAAAAATATATAAACAATTGTCCATTTTATTGGGAGGGGGTTTAAAAGTTTACATTTATCAGACGTTTTGCAAAATGCAGTCTATTTAGGCATTATTTTATCAGATACATCATATAAATTTGTAAAAAATGCACTTAGCATTGTTTGTGAAAACAGATTTTAATAATTAAGACAAAAATGCCAATGAATTAAATTCATATATTCTCTAAGGAATCCCATAGAATGTTTGTTAAAAATTTAAATTTTTGTCATACTCTTAGTTTCAGTGTTTCTTTATATATAAATGTCTTTCGATTGAGTGTGTTTTCTCCTGTTTGTTTGGTATTTGCTAATTCTCATTCTGTTTTATTTCTTTCATTTATAGCTTTAATTTCTCTTTTCCCCAAGGAGTGTTTATTAGCACTCTAATATGAATTACTAAATTTCCTGCATTTTTCTCCCATCTTACAAAATTAGTATTGTCATAAATTATATGAAATTTATGAATGCATATTGAAAAGAATTTTAAGGATTTAAAAATGGAACTCTGGAAAATATTCTTATACCTCTATTCTTTTCTCTTTCCCAAGTATATTGATAAGTATTGAGACCTCACACATGAAATAGAAAGACATGAGTCATTTTTTTCATTCTTATAATTCTTTCTTCCTTCATTGATATTTTAATTATACATTTTCTTAGATATATTAGTTGCTATATTTATGACTTTCAATAACATAATACTGTGACTTGAGTTATAAGGTTTTAATTGTTTTCCTACTGGCCCTTACCTATCAAAAATAACAGGGGAGTCAGCCTATTTACACAGACTCTGATCATCTGTTTATTTCCACATTGTCATGATTTCTATTATGTAAGATTTTGTTTTCTATAACCCAGGGGCAGATCTAAATTTGGTGGCACTCAGAGCATAAATAATTTGTCCCTCATTAATTAAAATAATGCAAAACTGTGATTGAAGAAGTAGGTTAAATACATTATTTCTTTTTACTAAGGAATAAAAAGAAGTTAGAAATGTCAGAAAACAAACAAATACAAATATCCTAAACTCTAGGTGCATTAGACATGATTTTCTGGAAAGACACAACCAATAGTATATGTATATATTTATCTTATATATATAGGTATAAGAGAGGGAATTTATTCGTGAAATTAGCTCAGGTTATTATGGACACTGAGAAGCCCCATGATAGGCCATCTGTAAATTGGAGACCCTGGGAGGCTGGGTCCATGTGTAACAGCCTTAGAAACAGGGAAAGTAAAGGTGAAACCTTCAGTCTAAGACCAAAGGTCTGAGAAGGCAAGGGAGGCCAGGGGGTAAGTCCTGGACCCTACAGGGTCCTGGATGTCTGAGGCAGGAGAAAAATGCATCTCAGTTCCAGGAGTGAGAAACATTAATTCACCTTCCCTCTGCTTTCATTTGACCCAGGGCCCCAGACAATTGGATGGTACCTGCACACATGGAGGGTAGGTCTTTCCCACCCATTCCATCAATTCACACACCAATCTCCTCTAGAAACACTCTCACAAACACACCAGGAACAATCCTATACAAGTTTTCTAGATATTCCTTTATCCAGTCAATTTGACATCTAACATAAACCATCATACTGGGAAAAGTGTATACTGTTATTAACAGTAAGATGGACCTCAAGAATACCATTGTCCTACTTTTCTTTGGCTGCATAATATTTGATCACCTTTATATATAAAATGATTTTGTAATGTTTTCTATAACAGGAATGAAAATATTGTTCAATCTGTTTTCTAGAATTGTCAATGAATTATTTTATAGCAATAAAAATTTCTTGCTGCTTCATAATTTGTTATTGATTCCAAACCCATAATTTGGTATGTAAATTTATGAGATACTTATCAAGTTTAAGATTACCTTTTTATGAATGCATTTCAGCATAAGCTGTAAGGTTTCAGAGCATTTTAAATTTCCTCATGTCCTGATTAAACTTTGTTTTAAATGAAAACACCTATTAACCTGTTTGCCACTTGTATTTTGTTTGTGGCACTGGAGGCTATTTCCCATTCAGTTTCATCTGGAGCCCTCAGACATGGGGGCAAGTATGTCACTGTGTACACTAAGATGCAACCCAGGGTGACTGCCCACAAAGACCTCTTTGCAGCTGCAGCATTGATAGAGACTAATGTTCTACACAGACAAGATATTCATTTTACACAATTCCTATAAAATTTTTGAAAATAAATGCCATGCATTTATAATAATATATGCTTTTTGCTGATTATGTTTGTGATGTTTGAAACATTCATTTTAGACTTGCTGTTGACAAAACATCTAACAATTAAAAACACATTTCTGGGACCTGTGTCTAGATCCATTCCATTCCAACCCCCTTTTCTTTTGCTACCCACACACTTCTGGTGTCACGTGAAACGTGGCTTTCCTAGGTTGTGATTGCAACTCGACACTGGCTACAGTGGGTGGTAAGAATCAAGCATTCTCATAATCATTGATGGAAAGGACACTAGATCATGTGGATATATCACAGTAAACTCCAACTTAAAATATTCCCAAGTGAATTTTCCTTTAATTGATTTTCCAAGCTGTCTATGGTTTATCAACCAGAGGAGAAAGATGCCAGAAGTGAAACTGAAGTAGAGATAAAGTCTTAAACCTTAGTGGTTAAAATATATTTTGCTTGCAAAATTTAAAATATATAAAACCTTTGAACAGAACACTAGGGCGTTTGCCTCTTAAAAACACACATACACAGTTTTGTAATGTGCACATGCAGAGGAGGGACCCTTATTGGCTTTAGACAGCTGTTTATTCTTTGTGTTACTTTTAAAATGTATTCTGAGTTCATCACATGATTTTGTACTAATTTGTGCATTTACCTTTAAATGGATGACCATTTAGGTTTTTCATTTTAGTAAAGTTCAGTTACCTAAACTCTTTTTGCTTGAAATATCCATATATATGCATAATATATATAGTAAGTGTGTGTGTGTGTGTGTGTGTGTGTGTGTGTGTGTGTGTTTGTGTGTATGTGTTTTACTGGGCATTGAACCCAGAGGCATTCTATCTCAAAGTTACACCTCCAGCCTTTTTTAAAAAATATTTTTATTTGTGCATTATACTCGCAAATCATAATGTAGTTCATAGCAATGGTGACATACTCTACTACAGTAGAGTAGTGAGCTTCCCTCAGCTCCCTTCACACTCCCCTCTTCCCAATACAAGATATTGAGATTGGCAGTGGTATTCTCACATATTTACCACATTTCTCGCTCCACTGGAGTTTCTCCTCCATTATCTAAAGTCTCTCCTGTATCCCAATTATTCCCTAGCTTCTGCATATGAGAGAAAATATATGACCCTTCACTTTTTGTGACTGTCCAATCTTACTTAACATAATGTTCTCAAAGTCCATCCATTTTCCTGCAAATGACATAACTTTGTTCGTCTTTATTATTGAATAGAATTCCATTGTGTGTATAGCCCATAATTTTGTAATCCATTCATCTATTGATGGACACCTAGGCTGGTTTCATAATTTGGCTATTGTGAATTGTGCTGCTATAAACATGGATATGCATGTATCACTATAATATTCTGATTTTAATCCGTTTGGAAAGATACCTAGGGCTGGGCATGGTGGCGCATGCCTCTAATCCCAGTACTTGGGAGGCTGACACAGGAGGATCACAGATTGGAGGACAGTCTCAGCAAGTAGTGAGACTCTCATCAACCAAGGAGGCCCTGTTTCCAAATAAGAAATAAAATTGGGCCGGGTGTGTAGCTCAAAGGTAGAATGCCTCTGGGTTCAATCCCCAGTACCACACACACACAAAAAAAAAGATACCCAGGAATGATATAGCTGGATCATATGGTGCATCAATTACCAGTTTTCTGAAGAATCTCCAAACTGATCTCCACAGCGACTGCACTAATTTCTAATCCCACCAACAGTGTGAGTTCCTGTTTCCCCACATCCTCACCAGCATTTATTGTTTGACTTCTTGATGATTGCCATTCTCATTGGGGTTTGATGTGATCTCAATGTAGTTTTTATTTGCATCCCTGATTGCTAATGATGTTGAACATTTTTTCATGTATTTTTGACCATTTGTATTTTTTCTTTTGTGAAATGTCTATTTAGTTTAATTGCCCTTTTCTCGATTGGGTTATTAATTCATTTTCTTAGTGTTAAGCCTTTTATGTACATTGTATATTCTAGATATTAGTCCTCTATCACAGGAGCAGATGGCAAAGATCTTCTCCCATTTGGTAGGCTCTTTCTTTAGACTCTTGATGGTTTGCTTTGATGAGCAGAAACTTTTGGTATAATGCAATCCCATTAATTAATTCTTGATTTAGTTTCATGAGCTTTGGGGGTCTTATTGAGGAAGTTTCTACCTGTTCCTATATGTTGGAATGTTGGACCTATGCCCTTCTCTAGTAATTTCAACGTCTCTGGTCTAATTTCCAGGTCTTTGATCCATCTTGAGTTGACTATTATACAAGGTGAGAGGTAGGGATTTAATTCCATTTTTCTACAAAGGGATAACCAATTTTCCCAACACCATTTGTTAAAAAGGCTTCCTTCTCTTCAAGTATATTTTTGGCCCCTTTGTTGAAAATCAATTGGCTATAAGTACCTCCAGCCCTTTTTTTATTTTTTGTTTTGAAACACTGTCTTGCTAGGTTGCTGAGAGTCTCACAAAGTTGCTAAGGCTGGCCAAGAATCTGCAATCCTCCTATCTCAGCCATCCAAGTACAGTGATCACTAGTCCATGCTGAAAATATTTATCTACAAACTGACCTTGAACGTATATGATAGTTTTGGCTGAAAAGAAGTTATGAACATTTCACATTGTACTCCACTCTCTTTAACTTTGAATTTAGTTGTGGAGGGATTTTTAGGTAGGCTACTTTCTCTGCCTTTATAAGGATGATGATTTTTAAATTTTTGGGTTTATATTCCTTTAGAGTTTTTGCTTTACCTATGATGTGAGACAATAATGCACCAGTAAAAGTATTTAAAAAACGATATTTTAAAAATTTATCTCCAGAGTGATACATATCAGCTATCCTTGGGAAATAATTTCCCCTACCAATTTATACATTTTTGGCTTTATTTTTATAAATGTTTTTCTTGAATTATATCTTTTCATTTTTCTCACTAATTTATTGCTTTTCTGCTAGGATACTGATTTTCTTTATATTCTCTATTCTTGCCTGTCTTTCATATCTGTCTTTTTTAACCCATATTTTTCAGTTCTATATTTTAAACTTAATTTTAATACCTTTGCCAACTCATTTTTATGTTCCTGTTAGTGTTTTCAATAATGATCATTGTCTTCTTATGGTATCGTTTTTAATTTTTCTTCTTTTTACTATTCTTCCATATCTTTGCTAAGTTACTTTTGTTGTCTTAGTATTTATCCATTAAACTAGCTCTTCCTTGACCTTTTGTTTATAGAGGGCATTTATTTTGTTAAAAATATTTATACTTGTTCATAATATTTTTATGAATTTATCTGTTCTGGGAAAAATTTTAGTCATTATTCTTACCTGTTTTTAATGGGTTGAAGTCTTGTTCTCAAGTCATAGAAATGATGTGAATATTACTAATCCCTGTGCACTTGTGTCTGACTGTGTCCAGGAGAAGACTGGAAGGAGACTGAGAGAAAGGGTGCATTTATCACTTTTCCACAGTAACAAAGTGGGGCAGCTATGAGGCTGCTCACAAAGGAACATTCTCCCTTATGCCTTTCTTCAACGATACTCAGGGCCTTCAAAACTATCACATCATTACATGATGTCTTTCTCCCTGAACTATTTCATAATGCCAAGTGTGGACCTAGGAAACTCTTATGAAAGATATGGACATTCAGGTACACAAGACTTAAAAGTCCTCAAACCAAAGAGAACTTGACCTAGATACATTATGATCGAATTGTCAAAAGTCAATGACAAAGAGAATATTTAAGCAGCAAGAAAAAAGAAACCCATTTCACACAAGAGAACTTTGGTTAAATACCAATGGCTTTCTTAGCAGAAAATGTGAGATCAGGAGAGAATGGAAAGAAATATTTAAATTGCTGAATGAAAAACATCAAAACAAACAAAAATCCACAAAAACTACCAATCAAGATTAGTTTACTTGGCAAAGATGTTCTTCAGAAATGAAGATGAGATAAAGACTTTCTCAGACAAACAAAGTTTGATGGCATTCGCCAGTGCACTTGCCTTATAAGAAATGCTAAAAAGGAATTTATCAATTTAACACAAAAGGATTGTAATTATTAACACAAAGACACATGAAAGCAAATAACTCACTGATAAAGAGAAATATAAAATATTGAAATAACTATAGCTACAATTCTTTGTTCGTGGGTATATGATACAAAAAGGAGTAAATTGTGATATGAAAAACAAAATATTAGAGAAGGGAGTGAAAACGTTGAGTTTTAGTATACAATTGAAGTTTCTATCAGATAAAAACAGATTGTTAATACCATATTGTATATAAGCACCATGATAACCATAGGCAAAGTAAAAACCTATGGTATATGCACAGAAGATAAAGTAATTAAAATGTACCACTAAAAAAATTGTCAAATAAAAAAAAAGATAGGAAAGGAAAAAAGAAACAAAGCAAGGACAAAACAAATTGTAAAACAATTAACAAAATGGCATTCTAAGTTCTTACCTATAAAAAATTTTAAAATATAAGCACACTAAATTCTTCAATAAGAAGACATAGAGATGCTGAATGAATCTAAAAAAATAACAACAACCAAAAAAAAAAAAAACAGAAACTCTGTGTCTACAAGAAACTTACTATAGCTTTAAGGAAACACATAAACTGAAATTAAAAGGATGAAAATAAATATTCCTTGCAAATAGAAACCACAAAAGAGCACACATAGCTATACTTTTATCAGGCAGAATAAATTTTAAGTAAAAAACTGTATCAGGAGATAAAGAAGTCATTACCTAATGATACATAAACAATAAATCAAGAAGATATAAAAATATATGAACTCAACATTCAATATAGAACAATAAAAGAACTGAGGGAAAAATAGAAAGTAATACAATAATAAATGGGACTTCAATATTTCCCTTTTAAGAATGGATAGATCATTCAAACAAAAAATCAGTAAGGAAATGTACTTTAATTGCAATCTACAGCAAATAGATTTAACAGAAATAAATGGAACAGTCCATCCAACAGCTTCAGAATACAGATTCTTATTAAGTGCACATGGAACATTCTCCAGAAAAGATAATGTTATTCCAAAAAATGATTCTTAACAAATTTAAGATGATTGATATAATAAAATGTGTCTTTTATAAACATAACTTTAAGAAACTAGAATCAAATAAAAAGAGGAAAATTGGAAAATTCACAAGTATGTGGAAATTAGCACCACTTCTGAACAACTAATGGATCTAAAAACATATCAAAAGAGAAATAAAAACAATACAAACTAACTGGAAACACAATATACCTAAACTTATAAGAGACAATCAAAATTTTAAGGGAGAAGTGTATGGAGACATTACAATGAATATCACACAAATATAAAGACCTGTAAGAGACATTTTACCAATAATTTTGCAGCAATAAATTGGATAGCTTTGTAGAAATTTTTAGACACAAAAACCTACCAAAACTTAATCATAAAATAATGGGTAAAGAGATGTAATTAGTAATGAAAACTTACAACAAAGAAAAGCCCAAATCTGTGGGCTTCGCTTGTAGATTCTGCAAAATATTTAAGAAGAATTGAAATCAATCCTTCCTTCTTTAACTCTTCCAAGGTATCAAAGAATAAGGAACACTTCAAAATTATTTTTCAAGGATAATACCAAGATACCAAATCAAGACAAGAACAACACTAAATAGAAAATTACAGAACAATATCCTTGATGAACATATCTGCAAAAATCATCAAGAAAATATTAGCCAAATAAATAGAAAAATAAATAAATGTGGTTCACTACATTAACTGGAAAATAGATCAAGTTATGTAATTATCTAATCGATGTAGAATAAACATGGTACAAATTCAAAATCCTTTCATAAAAAAAACTAATAACAAATTAGGCACAAAAAGAATATACCTCTATGCACTAAATAGCATGTGTGCCAAGCCCACAGCAACTTCATACTCGATAGTTAAAAGCTAAAAGTTTTTCCTTTCAGATCAAGAACAAGGAAGGGTTACCCCTATTACCACTTTTACTCACCATGGTACTGGAAGTGCCAGCCAAAGCAAACA
>PVJS01024000.1:0-29059 GCA_004027185.1 Glis glis
TTGAACTACTTACTATTCAACTTACTGATTTACAGCATCCGCTAATACATTCAGAGCCCTTGTTTAGGTTTAAGCTGTATAACCACTGCATAATGCATGTCTCCTTCCCAAGCTACCAGCCATGTATGCATCCACAGTACAGCCACAGTACTAATCACCTACCTCTAAGTAGGCTTTTTCCCAACACGGAAACATGGAGACTTAAAACCAATAGAGATATTTCTATATTAAGAGTAGGTGGTAATTGCAAAGAACTTGTGGTAGTTTCTGTTATTTTGTGAATTTTTGATTATGTGAAAAGTAATATTCTATTCTCTGTGTGAATTTGGATAAAAGGGAAACGACCACTTTTTAAAAATCTTCAAGCGAAAAAGCATATTGTTTAGAAGCTTAAAAAATCAAATTTAGGAAGCAGGTTTATTTTGGATTCTAAGAGATTGATACCACATGAGGACCTGTGTGTGTGAAAATAGGTGCTGTAAGACAGTTTAAAATATATGGTGATAAAATCAGTGGGGATCTATAATGTAAAAAGTGGAAGTACTGGAGTAAAGGAATATACAAATTCTTGCAACTAAGTTCCACTCTTAAATTGTACTGTGCTAGTTTATATTTTCAAAGGGTCTTGCTAAGTAATGATGTCTCTTGTTTCAAAGTTTCTTTTTGTGATAAGGAGGGAGACAGCAGAGTACCAACTTGATCTTTTCCCTACGTAATAGTAAATTAAATAAATATTTAGTAAATGACCTTTAAAATTAAAGATACTACAAAATGAAGTTAATTGTTTTACATTAGATTTATTGGAAAAGTAATATATACATATGATTTAAAAAATCAAATGTTGCAAAGGCACGTGAAGTGAAAACTCTCAGTCACTGCATATTCCCACTTACATAGTGTACCCTCAGAGCTGTTAACACTTTCTCATGCATCCTTCCAAAATATTCCATACACATATAAGCATGTGTACCCGTGCATACCCGTGATAAACTATGGAAGCTCCTGATTTATGCAATAAAAATTGGTTAGTTTTGTAGGCCCCATAGCTTCAAATTTGCTTCAAACATGTGTGATGCTTAGAGGGTCGTCTAAGGTCATTGTGATGAGCAGATTAATCTTCAAGGCTGGCTTGGTGGGTCTTTGGTGGGCAGCAGTCGTTGGGCTCTTTTCCCAGAGACATGCATTCCCTTCCAGGGGGAGAGACAGGTGGGCTCTCTTTTTCTTTCTCTGAAATCAAGAACCTTTCTGTTGACATGTTGAATCTGCTGCCCTATGGTTTTTCATTTAAGCATGGTAAAAATGAGAATTTCCAAAAAAGTAAAGACCATATAAGAAATACATAGCACATGCTCTATATTGAGAGAAGATGCATTCCATACCATTTTGCCAAGAGTTATTTTTATTTGGCATTGAAATGTACACAAATGAAAGGCCTTAGTACACTTTATATTAAAACTGTTAAATACTGTTCCAAATACCCATAGTACAATAATAATTGATATTCATGATTAGACCTTTGAGCCACTCAAAGGTTGTGAATCATCAAATACTAAATTCTTTCAGCTCAATTTAAGGTATTGTTTCTATTTTAATGCTAATTCTCTCTTAACTGGAATATTAGATAAATCAGAATAGTTCATTCCTCTATCCTGCCAGAAAACAGACTGTCTTGTATATTAATAAAAGAGATGTTTTCAGTACATTTGCCCTTCCTAATTTGAAAACATGTGCATAGTTGAGGAAACAATTTCCTTCTGAGCTGATGAAAACAATGGCAACATTTATCTGCACCCATCTTTGGAAGGTCTTTCTACTGTCATTGTGTTTCTTCCCCTAGGAAGCCCAATCCTAGGTTTTTAAAAATTTAAAGCAAGAATCAAACTAGGTTTTCTTTAATCCATCTGATTAAAGATTTTTCTGTGATTACTTTCAACAGCACTGACATTGAAAAATGCTGCATGTTTTTTGGTAAATGCATTATAATGTATCAGAACAGTTCAATTGAGTCCATCTCAATTTCTTCTTGACATATGGTTTAAAATTTGACAAGTTAGGAGCATACTAGCAGTTAGGTAATATCTAACAGTTATATCCTATTTTGCATTTGAATATATTTCTAATTAAGAAATTAGTCCATTTATCTATGTGGTTCGTGATATCAACCTTATAATATTTAAAATACTTAATATTTTAAATTATAGTCAATAGTTTTATAACCCTGTAATGTTCTGGAAATATGAGGTAGTGTAGCTCATTCCTTATTCTAGATGGTGGGAACTGAGATACCGACATGTTTTAGAAGTAGCAATTGATTTTCCTTCCGGTATAGGTAATGTATTGATGAGTTCTGTTTTCTTCTATTTCCTTTAGGCTCTACATCAGTACAAATGATCTAGTCAAGGAAGAGTAGAAATTGTCACTTGGCTCTCATGGACTTGGGTGTGTGGGATGAAAATAGGAGTTGAGAATGAGGTGCAGAGACCGGTACCAAAGCACCTAGAGTAATGATGAGCTGTGGTGCTGTCCATGCCTTGTTACTGTAGGATCGTGTCCAGTCTCACGCTGCCTGCGTTTTTGAGCTGCAGCCTCAGCTGGTGCCTTGGCTACCAGTTGGCTCATAATAAAATCATGACCCTCCTCAGAGGGGCAAGGGGAATGGAATTCACATGTGGTGCTGCCTATTATGAGTCAGGTACTACACTAGGAGCTTCCATACATTTCATATGTAATCCCCACAACAAGGCCTCTCAAGTGGGGCGGGGGGTGGCACAGAGAACTACTGATAAAACGTGGAGTCAGGACTAGAAGCCATGTCTGCTTCACTCCGGAGCTTGTGCTCTTACACTGGTTCCACGTGCAGGAAGTTCACAATCTATCCTCGTTCAATCCTGAATATGGAAGAGAATGGTCAAAGAACCCGAATCTTGGGCCCCAAAGTTTTGTGGGATAAATTATCCTTTCTCCACCTCCTCTCTCCAATGTGGGACATCTGGAGCTTGAGACTCAGGAAAGGGATTGCAGCCTTCCTGCCTTTGGCCATTTTGTTAGGCCTGTGCTGTATTTGAAAAGGCAGAATAATTTGGCAGGTGTCAACACATGAAGCTCACACCCGTCACTATATGATGGAGCTCACACCTGTTGTTTCACACCAGGCCCACTTCCCTCATGTCCCTGCAGACAGTAGGGTTTTGGAAGGGTGTATTCTCTTTTAGATTGATCTACACAGGGAACAAATACCAGGAACATAGGAATATGTATTATTCTCGGGGAGTAAGAAAATAAGGGAGCTGGGCGTGTTGGCGCACGCTTGTAATCCCAGTACTTTGGGAGGCGGAGACCAAAGGATCCGGGTACGCGGCCAGCCTCAGCTCTCTCTCTCTCTCTCTCTCTCTCTCTCTCTCCCTCTCTCTCTCTCTCTCTCTCTCTCTCTCCTTAGTGAGGCCCTCCGCAACTTCGTGAGACCCGGTTTCAAAATAAAGTATAAAAAATAGGGCCGGGGGTGTAGAGTGGAGGTAGAACACCCCTGGGTTCAATCCCCGGTACCGGTAACGCAAAAAAAAAAAAAAAAAAAGAAAAGAAAATAAGGGATCTTCACTTGGTGCTCTAAAAGCATTTTTTCTTTCTTCTTTTTTTTCTTTCTTTTTCCTATGTAACTTCTTATAGCATTTCCTGAGAGAATTAGGAATAAACTCTAGGTAGAGAACCTTGTTATACTTTGATGAAGGGTTTACAATTGCCCGACCACTAGTGTTTGTTACTACTATTAGAATTTGTACTGTTTTCCTTTTTGGAGAACATATTGATGTTTAAAAAGCATGAGTCAGTTACCTAGCCATCGAGGGGTTAAACGCACACACCATCACCAAGATTACCACTGGATAGTTGCTGTCCCCAGCCTCTCCCTTTCACGGTGGAGAAAACAGACAATTAAATTTTGTACAGTAAAATGTCAATTGAACATTTGTTGCTAAATAACACCTCAGGCACAGCAGGGCATTATGAAAAGACATCAGGAGGTGGCCAACTTTACTGTGCGCTACCGAACAAATAATCCATGAACTGCTTCTGGGTAGTACCAGGGCAGCTGATCAGTCAGTGGACTGGGAGTCGACCAGTGAAGGAATTGAACCGTCTTCCTTCTTCCCTCAGTCACCCCTGTTCGGCTTTAATAACAATGAATGTTAAAAATGTTCCAACTGGCCAGGGTGGTAGCACACACCTGTAATCCCAGTATTTGGAAGGCTGAGACAGGAGGATCGCAGGTTCAAGGCCAGCCTTAGCAACTTATCAAGGTCCTCTGAAACTTAGTGAGACCTTGCTTCAAAATACAAAATGAAATAGGGCTGGGGCTGTAGGTCGGAGGTAGAATATCCATGGGTTCAAGCCCAGCACCCCCTCATATAAATTTCCAACTGGGTGTGGTGGCACATGTAATCCCAGTACTTTGGAGGCTGAGACAGGAATATCTCAGATTGGAGGACAGAGCATGGTAACTTAGTGAGACCCTGTTTCAACACAAAAATTAAAAAGGGCTGGGGGTGTAGCTTGGAGGTAAAATGCCCCTGGGTTCAATCCTCGGTAACATACACACAGGCGCGCGCACGCATGTGCGTGCGCACACACAATTTTTCCATATTCAAGAGTGATGTTTAAACTGAAATACACATAACATAGTACATTTAAAAACATTATCCAACTTTAAATGAGTAGATAGAAGTAATAGGCAGGAGCAAAGTGACTTCTTGAGTTTCCCTTTGGTATCTTGACACCAGTAAATGAGCCACTGGTTATTAGATGGAGAGAGAGAACAATTTGAGTAATTTGATTGGACTCTCAATCTGAATCTAAGGTAATAAGTCAGTAAACCTTATTAGAGGGAAATCTGTCAGTTCTGTAAAATCACATATTTTAACAAGTTTTAGTAATGTAAAAGGTTTATTTGTAGCTTTGTCAAATTTTACTCATCTCTGTATCCTAGTTCATTTCTGTATCCCAGTTCTCACAATAGGATACAATACAGTTTGTTATAATTAATGATTATTCTCTATTGATAATAACAATCAGGACCAAGGGCCAGTTTCTATAACAACAACATTCTATCTTAAATATTGGCCAGTGTATTGTATTTCAGCTAACATTGATGGCAACAAAATCATAGGATGACAAAGTACTGGATTTGATGTGTGGATTATTTGTAACATCTTATGTGGGTGTGTTTAAGGGAGATATTATCTAGTTTATTTTGAACCTTCCCATTTTAGCTCATCTCATTTATAATCAGTCTAGCATTACTTTGAGAAAAGTAGGATTATACATGATGAGTAGAAAAGAGTCATTATTTATATTATTATCATCACTCCAGGAAGAACAATATTAAAAACAATACAATTCATCCAAAACAACATAAAAACTATTCTATTTCAGTAAGCATATTTAGTTTCCCATTGTTTCTCAGTTTGTACTTGTACATTTGTAGCTATTATAGGCAAGGATATTGTGTTTGTCCTTAACCATACAACTTTTTTTTGGTGTGTGGTACTGGAGATTGATCTCAGGGACATTTACCTCTGAGCTACACCCCCAGCCCTATTTTATTCTTTATTTTGAAACAGAGTCTCACTAAGTTGCGGAGGGCTTCTGGCGGCGAAACTGCGATCCTCCTGTCTCTCAGCCTCCCAAGTACTTGGATCACAAGTGTGCGCCACCACACCCAGCTATGCATACAACTTTGTATCTAAAAGTTCAAAATACCTTTGAAAGATAATATCTGCTTTGTTCATTCTTTCATGCTGAAATTTTTTTTTTTTGTGGTACTGGGGATTGAACCCAGTGGCATTCTACCTCCAAGCTATACCCCCAGCCCTATTTTTTTCTTTTTATTTTGAAACAGGGTCTCACTAAGTTGCTGAGGGCCTCACTAAGTAGCTGAGGCTGGCCACGAACCCTGATCCTCCGGTCTCAGCCTCCCAAGTACTGGGATTACAAGTGTGCACCACCATGTCCGGCTCATGCTGAACATTTTTTCACAAGCCTTTAAAAAGATGCTAGTACCGGATGAAGCACAGACTAAGCCCCCACAGTACAGAAAGCTGGCAAGTTTATAGAACTTGTATGGTACAATATTCTGGATAGAAATGGTGAGCTTGTGATGTTACTGAGGATTTAGGGAATTAGAGATACTCAAATTCAGAACACTTTCCTTAAGAGATGTTGTGGCACACACATGCACAAATAAGGCAAAAAGAGACAAGAGGTCACGTTACAGTCAGCTGGGACCAACATAAGATGTAGAACTCTGGAAAGCTGGACCTGACCATGTTGTTGGCAGTTTTCCTTAAGGGCTAAATGACTTCAAATTGACACAGGTCAAATAGCCTGTGTGCCCAAAGCCCATACCCCAGCTCCCACAGATGACCGCTGGTGATGAAGGCGCACTGCTCAGGGGCACACTACTAGCACCAGAGAATAAGGGGAGAGAGGTGCAGTCAGCAGGGAGCCTCCCTTGGCTCAGGGTGGGTCAGGCTCAGGCTCAGGAAAAGGGCATCTGTGTCGGAAGATGCCTGTGTCAGAAGATGTCATGGCCTGTCCTGCTTCCCCTTGGGTTCTCCCTGATTGTTGGGTTGAGGGGGGACAGGAGACCATGTGATATGTACCCTGGCCTCCCTCTCCTTTGAAAACTTCACCCCATAAAACACAGTCCTGTGAATATCCTTGAAGTTGCAATTTCTTAATCATTGATCATGATTAATTTTTAGAAATAAGGTGTAGGTAAGGGAGTTCAGAGATGGAGCCTGGAGGCTCCCTAGAGGCTGCCATGCAAGATGCAAAGTCATCTTCAGTATTTGGTGAAGTCCAGTTTTGAAATGTTTTGGAATTATTGATTCTATACCATAATTAAATATTATATATTTAGAAATGCAATTTTATGTTTGATACAGTAGGTAAAATACACAGTAACATCTTGAAGAGCCTTCCTACAGACACATTTTCTTTGTAATAATAGCAAATGCTTATATAATTTGTACTCTGAGTCTGGCATTGTTCTGAGCACTTCCTGGGTATTAAATCTTTTAATTCAGCTGGGCATGGTGGGGCACACTTGTAATCCCAGTACTTGGGAGGCTGAGACCTGAGGATCCAGGTTCACGGCCAGCCTCAGCTACTTAGTGAGGCCCTCTGCAACTTAGTGAGACCCTGTTTCAAAATAAAGAATAAAAAATAGGGCTGGGGGTGTATCTTGGAGATAGAATGCCCTTGGATTCAATCCCCAGTACCACAAAAAAAATTTAATCCTCACAATAACCATATGATATGAGAATTATTATTATCTCAGCTTTAATAAATGGAGAGGTATTAAATGACTTGCCCAATGGGCCCAAAGTGCTAGTTACAGAGGTTGCTTTTAATATTCATGCTCTCTATCCTCTTAAACAGTATTGATTTAAACCTTAGCTGGTCTGGATGAAATAGCATATTTTTAAAATTATTACATTTTATTATTTTTAATTATTATTTTAAAATTATTGCAGATTTTTAAATTATAACGTCACACACTAAATTTATCTGAAAAACAAAAAAGAATTCTGAAAACAGTTTGTAAAATTCTCTCAAGGACTATTTGAATACACTTTCCCATTTGCTAGCATATTTTTACTCCTTGATCAAAGTTAGCATGAAACAAGAGTTTATGATCCAACTTTGGTATAAATTATACAAACTAAAGACTGACTATTAATCACTGCAACCTGATATGATATGTTTTATAGTTTGATAGTTTGTCTTCTAGCATCAATAAATCAATAAGGAGTACTTGAGTTTCCAATCCATAGAAGTTGCAATTTTGTTGTTAAATGGCAGTGAATATGATGCTATATGATTTAGATTTTCTCCCAATTAGTTTTGATGTATAGTGCCTCACACATAAGAGGAACTTGGTAAATATTTGTCAAATTCAATTAAATTGAAAGTCTATTTGATCACTTAATTCCTTTTCTTTGGTAGGAATTTCAGTCAATGTGTGGGAAATTCAAATACACGATATGTCATGAAATTGCTGTCCTTGTGGCAGCTTTATTGTGTTAAAGGCAATGAGTCCATTCTGCTATGTAGAAATACAGTACTATGGCAAAATGGTACCCAGAAATTTGTCCCTATCATTTGGAGATTGGCCAGTTGTTAAAAGTATAGTCAATTCTCTTATTGAGACATTTGTATGTCAGCTTTAACTATCTATCGGAAGTTATGTTAAATTATTGGAAGGATCTCTGTCTCTCTCTCTGTCTCTCTGTCTCTCTGTCTCTCTCTCCCTCCCTCCCTCCCTCTCTCTCTTTGTCTCTCCTTCTTCTATTGCAGCATTTGTACAATAAAATATCGGGTTACATTCTCTTAAAGTGAATTTTTTTTTTTTGCCAAAAAAAGGCTTCTCCCTGAAACTTAAAATTTTTTTTTCTAATTCATGTGCAGTTAGTGTGGGATCAAGCTAGTCTTGTGATAAATGCAATGGTGTTTACTAGCCACACTGGAGGTCAGAAGTCTCAATAACAGGTAATCTTTGGTCCCTAACTTTCTGTCCTATATCTTGGATGATGGATTTTATCTAAAGACATGTTCATCAGAAAAATAACAGCATGGGCTGTGAGAAGTCAGACTCAGAGATGCTAACCTTTCAGCTTGACCTGAAGCTGAGGTTTCTGGGAGGAAGAAGGATCAAGGTGTGCTAGAGGGCAAGGGAGTCAGATGGGACCATATGTGTAAATAGGCTGAGTAAATGGCTCAACAAATGTTTTTTTGCCTGGTTCATTTTGTGAGAAGTTGCACATTTTAGAATTAATTTGTTTTGGATTTTGATGGCTTTTGTTTTTTCTGGAGAGCCTTTTAATAATGGGCACCTCCCATCTTAACACACTTAACAGTAATTGCTGGACACAGAGCACTTTGAGTCTAGGGATTTGTGGAAGGATGGAGGGAGGATCGGTGTGGGTCATTGGTGGGGATGCTTGGTGTTAATGTTATCAACTTTGCTATTTTTCTGGCCCCAGCCCTAGGAAGGTCTGAGGAGATTCTTCATGGTTGCATCCTCAGTGTAACAGGTTCAACAACAGACAGAAATGGCTTCTGACAAATGAGTCATCATAGAAATTGGTGTAATTGATGTAACAGGATGGAAGTAGATGTGAGTGCTAGAATTAACCATTACAGCTTAAAACAAAGAGCTTTAAATATTCATATATTCAGGGGTCCATGAACTCTAGTGTCCAGACCTTGGCTGCCCCTGTCTTACTGAGAGGCAGCCTTCACTACTGCTCTTGCTCACATCCTTCCCCCAGGCTAAATAAAAGGAGAGCTGGGAAGCAGAAGGTAGCTTTGGAGGTGAAGTTTGGCTCCTAAAAAGAGCCTATTTCTTCTACTTAACTTATGGGGAAAAAGGATCATGATCTTTTCTGAGGTTGGGAGAGAAAAGACTCAGGAAATGACTCTTGAGTGTAGGAGTAGGTGGGTAGTGGCGGAGGGTACCCCAAAGCTCCCCCTCCCCATGTTTCTCATGCAGCTGGGACTGATGCTCATCTCTTCTTTGGAAGATACTGAGTTACTGGATGGTTAGAGGCCTTGATGCTTTTCTAGTTGTGGAGAAAGGGAACACTGTAGAAGATGACCAGGCTGTTGCCCCACCCAGAGAAGCCACTTGAGTGAAGGAGCTCTAGTAGCAAAAGTTTGGGGCAGGGGCTGGTTAACAGGTGGAAGAAGTCAGTGTCCACAGCAGCACCTTTCTAACATGAGGGCAATGGATGTGTAGGGAAGGAGGGCACTGTGGGGAATAAGAAACCCCAGAGTCAGCATGTGGATGTCTGCCTCACAAAGAGAGTCACTGGTCCGTTTAGGGTTAATTGAGGAGCAGAGAAAACCAACCCAGTGGGACTGGCAACTCCCTATGGGGCTCATCTTCTAGGGAGACCTTAGCCTCTCCTATCCTTCCTCCAGCCCAACCCCAGAAGGGAAGTACAGGGGGAAGAGAAAGGGAGAAGTGGGTAGAGTAGGCCCGCCCCCAGCACCAGACATGGCAACCACCATTCTAGCTTGCCTGGAGGCTGTGAGGTAGAGAAGAGGACCTTGAACTAAACAGGAGATTGAAAGTTTACAATGAACAAGACTGAGTTTTTAAGGACTTGAAAGAACCCTTCTAATGACTAAAAAAGTCTGAAACATTATGGAATCTGAGCGAGCTATGGAGTACACAGGGGCAAAGGGGATCTGAGATAGGCACTTAGGAGAGAAATAACACACATGTATATCCTAGCAACTTGAGATTGCTTGGTTGTCCAATTACATTATAGAATTGGAGCACTGGATAGGAGCTTAGAGATCATTCTCTATTTCTACCCCTTCATTTTACTAAGCATGATTGTCTACCATCTTTCCTGTTCTTCTAAGGAGCCATTAAATTAGATTATTTGTGATAATTAAACAATCAAATTACAAATATTTATTTATAATGTGGATAAGTAGCAGAGGCTCTTTCAAGTATTCCATATTATAGAATAATAACGGGTACTAACATTGTCAAGGTCTTAAATCACCTTCAAATCTTAAAACGGCCTGGCAAGAGGTAGCTGTTACTATAATTTTCACATTACAGAAGAGGAAGACAGGCTATGAGAGCTAAGAAAACTTGCTCCAGGACTCACAGCTACTAAGTGTGTGTGTGGTGGGGTAGAGGGAAGGTAGAGGGAAGATGTTCACATTCTGTTTTTTTTTTTTTTTGTATCCTGTAAAACCTTCAATCTGATACCCGAAATTCCCACAAATCAAACAATGATTTCAGAATATATTGATCTGTCTGGGATGGAGCTGGGTAGAAAACAAAGTTAAGATGGTTCAAACTTGCATTATCCTGCAATAAAAGCATTTCTTGAACTAGGTGCCTATATGTTATTTAAATTGGAAGTCACAGGGATCTAGCAAACAGTAGTGAGTCTGAGGGGATTGTTTTGGCACAACTCCTAGATTAGGGGTTTGGGTTTCTCATTCTTGAAAACCTCTATGTCAGAAGCCATAAGTATTAATTTCTTGCTGCTGTAACAAATTGCATCAAATTTAGTGACCTAAAATAACACACATTTATTTCATGGTTCTAAAGTCATTACTGTGTTCCTATGTGTTGTTAACACAACGGGGTTTTCAGCATGTATGCAACGTAAGATATTAAAACAAGAATAAAGCCCACCGTTTCTTCAGTGCTACTCATTTAAAAATGTAATTTCTATGTAAGCTCACATCATAGAGAATCGGTTGCTATTTGGTTTCATGAGTAATAAGACCAGCTTATGGAATGTTTTCCATTGAATTAAGCTTATTAAAAGCCAAAAAGAGAAAAGCAGTATTTTCCACTGACATTGGAGAATGTCAACTGAGAATGTAGTAGGCTTAGTGGCATTAAATAAGATAAAAGTTAGAATCATAATTTTAAAATCCCTGGATGCAGATATTAGATATTTATTTATATGAAGTGAAAACTCTGCACAGGATATTTTTTCTGTTCTGAAATTCTGTAGGAAAAATCTGGAGAAAGCCAAACTGATTTAATGTCTTTACTGTGTCTAATATTATTCTTTTTTTTAAATTTTTTTGCGGTACTGGGGGTTGAACACAGGGGCATTCTACCTCCGCCCTACGCCCCCGGCCCTATTTTTTTTTTTTTTTTTTTTGCGGTACCAGGGATTGAACGCAGGGGCGTTCTACCTCCGAGCTACACCCCTGGCCCTATTTTTTATACTTTATTTTGAAACCGGGTCTCACGAAGTTGCGGAGGGCCTCACTAAGGAGAGAGAGAGAGAGAGAGAGAGAGAGAGACAGAGAGCGAGCGCGAGAGAGCTGAGGCTGGCCGCGAACCCGGATCCTCCGGTCTCCGCCTCCCACAGTACTGGGATTACAAGCGTGCGCCACCACGCCCGGCTTAATATTATCCTTTTTAAAAAATCTTTTTATAGGCTACAAAAACATTGCTGTGAGTTTTCTTGTGGACATAAAAGCTTAACTGTGTTTATCTGATTATGTCTTAAATCTTTCTGTATCTTATTAATGGTTTAAATTTTGATATTTAGTTTTTACAGTTGAAAATGGCCTATACATTTTACAGCTCATGTAGATGATTAAGGTAGGTTATTTGTCTAGTCCTATAAGGACCTTGGTGTGTGACCCATGAGGGACTGTCTTTGTAGTTTTCTTCAGGTACTTTAAAAAATTCTATCATTTGGGCTTTTTTCTTCATAAACTATTCTGTTTACACTTTTTAGGAAGTGTACTGTTGGTGGTGGTACCCAGCCTTCCAAAGTATTGTTTGCTTTAGATGGTCAGCTTGATCTATATCATTTCACTATAAAATATATTTATTAAAGGTGGGATTTAGCTGAAAATATTTATACATGAATCTCTGAGCTTTTGACATGAAGAGGTTCACTTTCTATGTTTACAAATACTTGCATTTGTTAGGAGGTTATGTTGCTGTGACAAAGAGATCCTGTTGATACAAGATAGCAGCTTATTTCTCTAATAAGTAACAGTAGGCAGGCTATTCTAAATCAGGTAGGTGGCTCTGCTCCACAAGGTAATTCAGGGATCCAAGTTCCTTTTGTCTCTTTGGGGGGCATTCCTCAGGATGTTGGCTTTTCCTTTGATGGAACTGGCCCACCACCACATCTCCCTACCTCATAGGAAGGGGGACAAAGAAAGTGGAGAGCAAGTATTCCTTTTAAGGAAGTGACCTGTAAGTTGTACATACCACTTCCATTCAAATCCCATTGGCTCAGTAGTCATATGGCCAAACCCAGCCACAAAGTCTGGGAAATGTACCATCTACCTGGGTGGTCCCGTGCTCAGAGAGATTAGGAGATTCTTATCAGTAAAATGAAGAAGAGGAGACTGTAAGTTTTTGTTGAGGTTAAAAGAATTAGTCATGGAATATATTCTTAACTGGGATCATGAGTCAAAGTATTTTGTAATAAGAGGGAGTTGAACTAATATTATTCTATCATTCTGGGGTTCACATTGACCTGATTAGGGAAACTGACCAGACAGGGTCATGTGCTACTAGATCCTATTTCAAAATTATGGTGTACAATCATGGACTGCATTTTTAAATTCTGACTTGCACATGTACAATTGGTGACTTATAGAGAAATTCCATGCCAGAACAATGTAGGATGTCTTGAGTAGCTCCTGTGTGCCACACACTGTGTGAAAGAATCTGTGGGGGACTCTCTTGGGAGAGCCTTTGGAGGTCGTTTCAGTTAACCACACTAGGGTAGGAACCTCTCCAGTCAGCAGGGAGCTCCGTCTCTCACAGGGAGCCAATTCCACTTTTAGGCTGCTTTGGTTGTCTGAAAAATTCTTATGTCGAGCCCAAATCCAGTTCTTCTCTGGTACATTTCCTAGTCAGTCCTGGTTCTACCTTCAGGAACTATAAAGAGTAAGTTTAAGTTCTCACGTGACAGCTCTTGACATATTTGAAGGGAGTTAGGTGGGTGTCTCCTCCCACACGCCCACCACAATATAACCCCTGACATTTATTGGGTGCTTACCACATTCCAGACACTGTTTTAAGCACTTTATGTCTATGAACTCATATATTTCTCACTAGTCCTATGAAGTAGATACTATTTATCCCATTTTATGGATGAGGAAATTGAGGCACAGTCAGGTTAAGTAACTTTCCCAGAATCACACAGAAAGTTGTAACACTTTCTGCTTTGTTTTTCCTGGAGCAGAACATTGGTTGCTATGCAAGATGCCTTTGGTCCACTGTAGTGGACTGTGTTAACATCCCTTTTCCTGGATCCTGTATTTCTATGAATGTAACCACCAGCAGAATTTTCCTTCTGGGAAAAAATACATATTCTATTGATGGAAGTGCAAATACACATACACTACAAATACAGAATTGTGTTTGTATCCAAGAGACTATGCTTCTAAATTTGAGAGGATCTGATACCATGTTTGATCTGGCAGCTTGATTCAATTTAATATAATGAGTAAGGCCATTGTACATTTCTTCAATACTGAAGAAATTTCTAAAAGAATAATTGATATAGATTTTCTTAACTATGAGAAACAATGTGAGATAAATTAGGGATTAGGCAAATGTCTAGATGTTTCTAGAATTAGGTGCTAGATCCAAGAGGTGGTATAGTACTGTCATTAAAGGCATTAGAATTAGATTACTAGAACTGGAATTCTGATTGTCACCCAGCTGTGTGATACTGGGTAGGTTTATTTAAACTCTTTGACCCTCGGTTTCATCATTGTAGCTAAACCTACATCATGGAGTTATTGGGAGGATTAAACGAGAGAATTTATGTAGAGTGCTTTGCTAAGTAGTAGTTGGCATATGATAGATAGTCATTAAGAGTTAATTGTTATTATTTAGAAATAGAAAGGTTAAAATCTGAGTTTTTTTTTTGCGGTACTGGGGATTGAACCCAGGGGTGTTCTACCTTCGTGCTACACCCCCGGCCCTATTTTTTATACTTTATTTTTTTGAAACTGCGTCTCATGAAGTTGCGGAGGGCCTCACTAAGTAGAAAGAGAGAGAGAGAGAGAAAGCGAGAGTGAGCTGAGGCTGGCCGTGAACCCGGATCCTCCGGTCTCTGCCTCCCAAAGTACTGGGATTACAAGTGTGCGCTACCACGCCTGGCTAAAATCTGAGTTTTTTTGAAGGAAGAATTGTCAGGACTTTTCAGAGAATCAAGATTTTGATTCTTAAGATTTTGATCATAGAGGGCTTGATCAGAGTGGTATCTTTGAGACATTAAAAAAAATCATGCCTGACTCAGGTTTTCAGCTTGTTTGTTTAAGGTTCTGTTTTCCTCATTAGACTGTAAAGTCCATAAAGACCAGAACTCTTTTAGCTGTTAGGTATAATCTGACTGGGTGGGTGGTAGTCACCTTTCTGGTGTGATGGGAGAACTTCACTGCTCTGGTCTTTGGAATTGTAGGGATTGGTCATCTTGGGTTTTCTCTGATTTCTTGCAGCATTACAAAGAAAAATGTCCAGGAAATTTCATTTGAATTGATATAGTCAGTAGTTATTGAAAAAGAAAACCTTCTTTCCTTCCAAAAAAGTTCTAGAAACCAACCAGCAATATTTGTAATTGTTACCCTCTCTGTTCCTCTTGACAAACAATTGTACAATTTCTATTAGAGGGTCAAATTTGTTCAAAGGTGGTTTCCAACTTTGTTTAATTCTAGAGTAAAAGAAAGAAGCATGTATGAATTTACTATAGTTCCATTTAGTTTGGCAATGATTTTTAAGTACTTATATATTTGACATTGTGCTGTGCTTGACTTGATCATTCTTTTGTCTAAAATTTCATCTTAATGAATAATATATAATGATTTTTTTTTGCTTCAAGTTGATTGAAATTTTAGAAAAGCACTCACAATCCCTACCTGGCACTAACTCAGCCTTAGGGACACCTAAAACTTAGTAAAAGCATCTAATAGAATAGCTTCCTTGTTAATTTAGCTGGGCCAATTTCACCTTACAATTCAACTGCATCTTTGAATTTTGCTTTTCTTCTGAACAATTTTGGCTTTTCCAGCTAATGACTTCAGAGTCTTATTTCCTGAATTATGCTCGCTTTGGTAAAGACTGTGGCTATATATGAAATGCAAATGAAAACTTACGTATTAAAAATATTGTGCCTGACTCAGATTTTCAGCTTGTCTGTTTAAGGCTCTGTTTTCCTTGTTAGATTGTAAAATCCATAAAAGCCAGAACTCTTTAAAAAATGTTTGGTTTTGTGGTCCTTCCAAGGACAGAGTATCATGCTCTGTAAAGGCAGGGGCCTTAAATAAATAATGAAGGAATTAAGGAATGAATCATAAAATTGGCAGATATTACTTACTTTATTATGAGGAATAACATAGGTAAGGGGGTGCTGTCTACTTTTTTTTTCTGCAGCCTTTTCAACCGAGGCTACTGAGAATCTGAGTTGCTTTGTGATCTGTCTCGAGTACTGGCCACCTGCCACTGATCCCACCCCTCCCCCCAGGGAACCAAGATAAATCATTTTCTTCCTCCTTCCCCAAAGGATCCTTGCTCTGATTTAATGCAGTGTACCTTTGTTAGGTTTACTTTACCTAAGAGGAACTTAAATAGTTGGGAGATAGCTTGAGCAGGCAAAAGGACACAAACTTGAAAATTTGTTCTGGGATCCTGAAATCTCATCTTTGCTACTTGCTTTAACAATTTTCAGAGCTTCCATTTCTTCATTGGTAAAATGGGAATTTAATACATCTTGTAAGTTTGCTTGGAGGTAAAGAATGCAATATATCTATGGATAAATATTTTGTAGGTTGTATGTGAAAAAGAGAGGATTTGACAATCCATTTACCTTGCAGCTCCTCTAATAAAAATACTGCCCATTGACTGGTAATGGAAAGTCTAAAATTCTATAGAAAGTTTTATGACAGGTTTTATATACATACCTGGCCTCTGTGGCCAGTAACCAGCATTTCCTCCTGGGTGCCTTCTTACTCACCTCCCCGCAGTGTACTAGTGTTATGAGAAACAGTTTTATTGCTACCATTATCTCTTCATCTATCATGTGTGACATATAATGCAGTCAGATTCCCTTTAGCTATCTTAAGATGCCTGTCCTGCAATAGCTTAAGCTAATGTATGTGAATATGGTTCACCTCTGGTCTCTGTGCCTTATCATCTACCTGTACTTCATCCTGGGAGATTCAACTAAGATGCAAAAAATTTCCATTCTTTAGATAATTATATATAAAGGGATTTCTTATTTATGATAGGTTTTGACTCTTTCATTCAAATATTGAAAATTGAGCTGACATATAACAATATATATGTCAGGGTGAGGAAGAATGTGGGCCCTGTCCCTTGTTATTCAATGTTTTATATTTAATCTTTAAATATATGCTTAATATCTCTGTTGTGGAGCCAAGGCCATTGCAATCTGACTTCACTAACAGCCTTTTTGGCAAGGCTAATCAAATTTTTTTTCACGCAGTAATGCATTTGGCAAACTTGCTCTTAATGATTGATTCATTCATTCATCTGTTCATTGATGCTTCTAATATTTGTGACAATACTATATTTTGTAATGTAGAGATTCAAAGGTGAGACAGATATCCTCATACCCAATGGATTAAAAGTATAACCCCAGATTAGAAAATAGGTGCTGTAACACAGGTATAGGTTTGAGCTCCAAGGTAGGTGCTTAAAAATGTTTATCGAATGAATGAATATATTCAGGCCTGTGTAACTACTTGCTGGGTATTTCCAAGTCCTATATTTTCCCTTCTGTGCTCTTCATCTCATCATTAGACTCCGCCCCAGTTACCTTTGCTAGCAACCTGGATGCCATCTTTTGCGTCTTCTCTTTCCTATCACATCTAATCTATCACCATGTCTTCTTGGCTTTAACTCCTGAGCAGTTTTCATTGCTGCTCTGGCCCTGGGTACTTCTGTGCTTGGCCCCATCACCATAACCTCTTTCTAACTGGTGGTTCTGCTTCCAATCACCTTTTTTTTCTTCTTAATCCATTCTCCAGCAAAATAGCTATGGGATTGTTTCTAAATGGCAGATCTAAATTGCATCATTTTCCTGCCTCAACCTTTTTGATGACTTCTCATTGCTCTAGGAATACAGTGCAAATTCCTTTACATGGTCCAGGAGGCCCAGTGCAGTGTGGACCCTGCTTATTGTTATGGCTCCAATTCCTACCACCTCATTCCTCTCACATCCCGTTCTATGCAGTGACACTGTACGTAGGCATAGTACCCTGCCCATAGCTGCTCAACATATTATTTTTCTCAGTGTGCCTTCCCAGAAAGTGGCACAGTTGGGAAAAATGTTTTTAGGAGCATTAAACAAGGGAAGTTGGAAGGGGGAGAGGCTAAGAGCTGATAAGAGAATATACTATAATATAGGTTCTGGCAACTAACTGGATATCATGATAGATCTAAAAACTTACTCAATACATTAAACCTTTGAAAATTATTTTTTTGGGTTGCTTTTGAGAAATAATTCAGTACAGCACATAAAAAAGGACTCTGTTGAGCCGGGCATGGTGGCGCACGCTTGTAATCCCAGTACTTTGGGAGGCAGAGACCGGAGGATCCAGGTTCGCGGCCAGCCTCAGCTCTCTCTCTCTCTCTCTCCCTGTTTCTCTCTCTCTCTCTCTACTTAGTGAGGCTTTCCACAACTTCGTGAGACCCGGTTTCAAAATAAAGCATAAAAAATAGGGCCGGGGGTGTAGCGCGGAGGTAGAACGCCCCTGGGTTCAATCCCTGGTACCGCAAAAAAAAGGACTCTGTTGAATTTTAAATTTATTATTTTCCTGAGATTATGATCTAGTTTAGAAAAGTCACCAGATATTTACCTTTCAAGATTTACATTGTTTTCCAACCTCCCCCACAGTGGTCATGGCACTGATGTTAGGGGTTTAGTTGGCTACAGAATTTCCTTAAATTGTGACTTTTAGTCAATGGAATATGATGACTCACAGGGAATGTTAACTGTTTTCTGTTTTAGCTTTCTGATCTTTATCTTTACATGGTCAAAAGTCTGTTTCTTACTCTCACAGATTAGCAAGTGTGTTATTTTTATAAAGGAGGAAATATAATTTAGTGTTAACTTTTTGTGCCTAGCATGACAAGTATTATTAATAACTTGGGGTTGAATTATTTAGGTCATGTTTTCAAATGAGTAAAGTTTTTCACCAGTGTTTTTCTGTTGTATTGTTATAATTTGGGTTGGTAGATCCATTTTCATTAGTTTGTGATAAAGAGATCTCTTGAAAATAATCAGTATTTCACTGATCATCTTATTAACTGTGCTTTATTTATTTAATCACTTGTAAGAGATTGATTAATTCATCTTACATCTGCTGTCAAATTGCTTTGGAATTTACACAGAGGACTTTCTTATATTGAGTTTTGGTTTGTTTGTTTGTTTGTGTGGTACTGGGGGTTGAACTCAGGGGCATTCTACCTCTGAGCTATACTTCCAGCCCTATTTTAATTTTTACTTTTGAAACAGGGTCTCACTAAGTTGCAGAGGTTCTTACTAAGTTGCTGAGGCCGGCCTTGAACCTGTGATCCTGTCTTAGCCTTCTAAATATTGGGACTACAGGCGTGTGCCACACCAGGCTTGATGAGATATTTTGATGATCAAAATTACCTTTGAAGCCGGGTGTGGTGGCGCATGCTTGTAATCTCAGTATTTGGGAGGCAGAGACTGGAGAATCCGGTTCATGGCCAGCCTCAGCTACTTAGTGAGGCCCTCTGCAACTTAGTGAGATCCTGTTTCAAAATAAAGAATAAAAAATAGGGCTGGGGGTGTAGTTCAGAGGTAGAATGCCCCTGGCTTCAATCCCCGGTACTGCAAAAAAAAAATTACCTTTGAATTTATTTTATTTTTCCTCAAAGGTAATTTTGGTCATCAAAACATCTCATTGAGTTTTAATGACACTAAAAAAAGCACAAAATATTTTATTTAATGTCTTTGTGTTTTTAAATTATATTCAGAGTTTTAATTTTTTGCTAATTCAATATGTATGTTTGATTAAGTAGAGTTGTTATATAACATAAGATTTAAAAATTCCTATGCTTGGATGATTATAATTTAAAAATCAAGTATGGGTTTTGAAAAAAGATAGTAATGCTAATTTGGAAGTTTAGGTCAAAACTTTTTAAAACTTGTAGCTTTTGCAATGTCAAGAGAAGCTTGTAAAAACATCCACGTGGTGATGTGAAGTGTGCTCATATGGGCAGAAAATTGGTTGCTGTGATCAATTTCATAATTATTTATTTAAACCTATAGTTGAATACTAGAATCATTGCAATTTGGGTAAAAGCAAACACTAAAAGCCCTTATGTCTCCTTAAGAAGCACATCAGGAACAGATGGAAACACAGTGTCTTTAACTGTCCTAAAACAATTCCATAAATGGTTACCACTTTCTTCAAAAAGTTAAGAATCCTATTAAATCCATTACAGTCCTTTACACAGGCTGCCAGCTAATTGTGTAATTACATGCCATATAGCACAAAGCATGATTTATGATGCTATTGTTTTGGTGTGCTTACTAAATAGAAGAAAGAAAAATAGTAAGCATAGTTTTAGCAGAAGTGCTAGAGGTAGGGTTGCCAGATAAAATACGGAATGCATAGTTAAAATTGTGTTTAGATAAACATCATATAAGTTTTTAGTGTAAGTATGTACTATGTAAAATTATTCATTATTTATCAAAAATTCAAATTTAACTAGATATCATGTATTCATATTTTAGATTGGGCAGCCCTAGCTGAAGATGATTGGGTAGAATATAAATAACAGTAATGGGATAGAATTTTCTCTCCTCCTCTTCTTCCTCCTTTTTCTTTTGTGATACTGGGAATTGAACTCAAGGGCATTCTACCCCTGAGCTACACCCTCAGCCCCATTTTATTTCTTTATTTGGAAACATGGTCTCACTAAGTTGCTGATGTTGGCCTTGAACCTGCAATCCTCCTGTCTCAGCCTCCCAAGAATTGGGATTACAGGTGTGTAGCTCCATGTCTGGTGATTTTTTTGATGGGGCAGAATTTCCCCTTAAAGTTCTTCTGGAACCAAATAAGGAATATCTTGGTCATGCAGCTGTTAAGCTAGCTGGAGCTGGGATTTGAACCTAGAAAGCCAGCCTCCAGAACCATACTTTGTTACAATCTCTTGTGCTGATGCTGTGTTAGTAAAATTAAAAAGTAATACTGATAGTCCACACTATTTCATTTTGTATTATTTTGAATTTTTCCATTATTAAAATCATCAAAGTGAATCTTTTATTTTACATTAGGAAACTAAGTTAATAACTGGAATTTTTTCTAAAGTTTGATATTTTTGACTTGAAAATATTTGAAGAACATGTGATTTTTTGCTATTCTAAGTGTTCATTAGTTTAACCAAATGTTTTTGTTTGCTGCATGATTCGCAGTGATTTGCTTTTAGTTTTCTTGTTAAGACTGAATTGCCATGTTTCTGCCGTGCACCTGGGTGCCGTGCTTTGGAGCTGCACACTGCTTTGCTGGTTTCGTTAGCTTGGTCAGTCTCTGTCTGCCTGCTGTACCTATCAGTCATCCAGTATTCTTTGCATGCTATGGGATGTATTTTTTCCATGAGTAACAATGCTTCCCTTTTATGACTTAGTCATCATTAATAATCAGGCAGGTATTACATGTAAAATCTTGCAATAATTCATGATCTGCATTAATTCATTTATAAATATAAATACATAAAATCTAGCACTCACAAAAACCTTGAATCAGGAACCTTTTAAAATATAAAAATGAAGCTGGGCATGGTGGCGCACTCTTGTAATCCCAGTACTTGGGAGTCTGAGACAGGAGGATCCAGGTTCACGCCCAGCCTCAGCTACTTAGTGAGGCCCTCTGCAACTTAGCGAGACCCTGTTTCAAAATAAAGAATAAAAATTAGGGCTGGGGGTGTAGCTTGGAGGTAAAATGCCCCTGGGTTCAATCCCCAGTACTGCAAAAAATATATATATATATATATATATATATATAAAGATGAAAACATCATACACTTCATTAGTTAAAAATATGTCCTTGAAGCCAGACATGGCAGTGCATGCCTGTAACCTCAGTACTTGGGAGGCAGAGACAGGAGGATTGCAGATTTGAGGCCAGCCTCAACAACTTAGTGAGACCCTATTTCAAAATAAATAAAATTGGGCTGGGGGTGTAGCTCAGAGTTAGAATGACTCTGGGCTCCACCTTCAGTTACCTTCTTCCCAAAAACATTGCTGTTGAGAATGGTTGAAATAAGTCTTATTTAAAAAAAAATATTTTCATCTTTTCTCCTCTCATAGAACCTTTCCTCATAGTGACAACTAATAATAAAACTAATTTAGAACATTCAAGAGTACAGAAAGAATACCAATTAATTAATAGAAAAATAGACTAATAGGAATTATTTGGGAATGGATCCACCATATGATCCAGCTATACTACCCCTGGGTATCTTTCCAAAGGAAGTGAAATCAGAATATTATAGTAATACATGCATCTTCATGTTTATAGAAGCACAATTCACAATAGGCAAATTACAGAACCAACCTAGGTTTCCATCAACAGATGAATGGATATACACACAATGGAATTCTACTCAGTAATAAAGAAGAACAAAATTATGTCATTTGCAGGAAAATGGATGGACCTGGAGAACATTATGTTAAGTGAGACTAGCCAGTCACAGAAAGTGAAGGTTTATTTCTCATATGCAGAAGCTAGGGAGTAATTGGGATACCAGAGGGTCTTCAGATAATGGAGCAGAAACCCCAGTGGCACAAGGGAGGTGGTCTAGGGGAAAGTGGGGGTGGGGGAAGAGGGAGAATCAGTGAAGGAATCATTTCCATTGACATTATGTACATATGTGAGAATACCAATGCCAATCTCCCCTTTCGGGGGGGGGGATGGGAGGGAGCTGGGGGAAGCCCACCAAGTGTCCTGTGCATGCATGTCACTATCACTCTGAACTACACTATGATGTGAGACTATAATGCACACAGTAAAAGTATAAAAAAGATGATAAGGGCTTATTTACTTAGTTAGATTAAACATACTGTTACTGGATTATAGGAATAAATGGATTAATGTCTCTCAGAGTTTTTGCTCTTTAATCTACTTTTTTAATTTAAAGACAAAACCCTGAAAGAGTGAGAATCTAATGAGATCTTAATGAACGGTATAAAACAGTATCAGTTACAATAATAAATTTTTTGCTTTTAAAAATGTTTATCATTATTTTAATCTGTAGCATCAAATTTTCCACTATGACAGTCATAGACCTGAAATGACTTTGGTTTTAAAGCTTTTTGAATTCTATGTTAAAATAATGGAATTTGTAGGGAAACAACTAAATGGGTGATATTGAAGGCCACTTAAAAATGGAAATAAAAGTATATTAAAAATTGCGACAAAATAACATACAATTTACCATTTTAACCACTTGTAAGCATACACTTTAGTGGCATTAAGTACATTCACATTGTTGTGCAACAATTCTGATTATACATGTCCAGAACTTTTTCATCATTCCAAACTGAACATCTGTATTCATTAACATCTATATTCATTAAATAACTCCTCACAGCTATCTTCCCTCCTTATCCCTGGCAGCTGCTGCTCTACTTTTTGTCTCTCTGATTTTGTGAAGACCATTTTTAATAGTGCTGGAGTCAAACCATTTCTGCCATTTTCCAGTTTGTAATCTGGACCAAATTGTTTGATTTCTCTGTGTCTCAGTTTCTTTACCTCAAAAAGGGAGCTAGTAATTTATTGTGCTATTGGGAGAATTACATAAGATAAGGAATTATGAGCAGATAGCTTATAATAAGCACTTAATAATCATTATTATGAATATAGAATGCCCTCAAAATATTAACTTATTTTTGTTAGATAAATTTTAAGGGCTTCTGCAGGAATCAGTGAACTCTACTATAGTTCAGTAGTAGGTCAATGTTAATTCAAATCTACCTATATCCCAGGATGGTTCATAATATGTTACAAGTGAAAATTTTTTTACCTTGGAATATAGAAATTACAAGTGTTGCATTCTATAAACCAAAGTTTAAAACAATGTTTTGTTATATCTACCAAAATAATTCTCTTTGTTATTGGTGGTAGAAAACTTAATAGTAATTTAAACTCATAAATTTAATTTTTTTTCCAGTTCTGGGGATTGAACCCAGGAGTGTTCTATCTCTGAGCTACATCCCCAGCCCTTATAATTATTATTTTTTAAAAATTTGAGACAGGGTCTTGCTAAGTTGCCCAGGCTGGCCTCAAACTTGTGACCCTACTGCCTCAGCCTCCCATATAGTTGGGATTATAGGCATGTACCACCACACCCAGCTATGAATTTAATTTTTGGTCAGTTTTTTTTAAATCACTCTCTAATTTTTCTATTCAAATTATCCTGTTTGTAAACAATTCATTTCTTTTGTCCAATTCACTGTTTGTATTCCCATCTTATAGAGACGAAATAAAAAGAGATTTTTTTTTTTTTGTGGTACCGGGAATTGAACGCAGGGACATTCTACCTCTGCGCTATGCCCCCGGCCCTATTTTTTTATGCTTTATTTTTGAAACCGGGTCTCATGAAGTTGCGGAGGGCCTCACTAGGTAGACAGAGAGAGAGAGAGAGAGAGAGAGAGAGAGAGAGAGAGAAAGAGAGGAGAGAGAGATATATATCGCACGCACGCGCATGTGCGCTAAGATTGGCTGCGAACCCGGACCCTCCGGTCTCCACCTCCCAAAGTACTGGGATTACAAGCGTGTGCCACCACGCCCGGCCTAAAAAGAGATTTTTGTTAGCTCTAGTTAGCCAAAATTTTTCAGCTCTAGTAAAACAGGTTTTCTGTATTCTAGGAATCAAAGTGTGTTAAACCACCCAAATAACTAAATTGTGTAAATTAGTAAGATTCCTCTATCAAGTTACATATTTTAATTTTGATTTATCTATTAAAATATTTACTTCGCACATTCATATTATAAATATTAGGAATTATTTTATATGAGGGTGTAAAAAAGTCTAAATTATGATCTCTTTACAGTCTCCTTTGGAAAGGTAGGCCACCTGCGCATTGAAATTTAAGGTTGCAGTTGAGCGTGTTCAGGGGCATGAGTTTTGGGAGACTGAAGATGAGTTTGGCTCTAGCCATGCTGTATCTGAGGTGAGGATGGGGCAGACCAATTTAAATGAGGTTTTGGGTGTCAGCACTAAAGACTGGAAAGTTATTGAACATAAAAGGTATTATACAGCCTGGCGCGGTGGTGCACGCTTGTAATTCCAGTACTTTGGGAGGCGGAGACCAGAGGATCCGGGTTCGTGGCCAGCCTCAGCGCACTTGCTCTCTCTCTCTCTCTCTCTCTCCCTGTATCTCTCTCTCTCTCAACCTAGTGAGGTCCTCTGCAACTTCGTGAGACCCGGTTTCAAAATAAAGCATAAAAAAATAGGGCCGGGGTGTAGCGCGGAGGTAGACTGCCCCTGGGTTCAATCCCCGGTACCGCAAAAAAAAAAAAAGGTATTATACACAGTGACAACAACAACAACAACAAAAGTAGAATGATGGTAAAAGTTACAAATCTCGCTCCCTAAATAATGTTTCTTTTAAGTATTTGACAAAATGATCAAGCTTAGCAATTAGTTTTTAGTTGCTACTGCTATCTTTGATCTCTACCTGCTTAGCTGTTTTCTCACAATCACTGACTTCTTAAAGGTACCAGGGCATCAGGAATATATTAGGATTGTACTTCAAGCTCAGTCGGAGGCCACATATCTTTACTTCAGACAGATGGATGCCCCAAATCCAGGTTGGTTGCACTAAGGATGGGAGTTGAAGAATGGGGCAAAGAGCCAGGATTGGGAAGGGCTGGTGGAAGGGCCATTTAGTGATGTTTGGGGGGAATGAACCACTGAATCAACCAAGTGGATGGCTGGTTTAAATACACAAAGTTAGAGTGTAACATTATTAGCTAAATTGGATTTATGTAAAAATTTGAGGACTTTATCCAAATGTTATGCTGGTCTTTAATTATCATAGGAATAATTGGGGGTCTCTTTTGAAAGTGGAGGAAGACATGCATTTAATTAGAAAACCGTGCAACTTAGCATCACCAGGGAAGGGAAACAGTAGCAGTATTTCTATTTGAAATGGGTGGTTCCTTTTTCCAATTACATTTTTCAAAGATTGCTATAATACATGGGTGTTTTGAAGAACAAAAAGTTGTTCATTAATTGAATTCAGCTATCTAATAATGTTTGTATTCTTGACTCTGTACATGATGCGCGAAGAGTTTCTTTCCTCAGTAGCAGATACTGACAGGTTGAGTAAAGACATCTAGCATCTACACTAGCCTTGAAGGAGGCAGCCTGTTTCTGAAGAAGCCCACGCTCAAGCGCTGGAGTGCTGTTGGAACTGGGGATGTTAACCAACCATTTCCAGGGTTTTAAGGTCTCCTTGGCTATCTCAAGAGGGCAGTATGATAAACTTCCTTCTGCTTTTCTCCCTTAGATAAGAGGGCCTTTATGATTCTCCTTTTGAAGAGCTTTGAGCTTCTCCAAAAAGTAGCACTTAACCAACTAATGAACCATAAGAGGTCTAATGGATTTCATTGTTAATATTTAAGTTTTACTTTTTAGTGGCAGAAAATGTAGATAGTGGTTATTTCCTTGGTTTTAGTGTTGGAGGAGGCTAATGCTGGGATTTTCAGGAAATGAATGACTTTCTGACTTGAAAAGCATTGGATGAAGTGCAACATTCTTTAGTAAAAGTGGCATTTTTTTTTTAGTAAAAACATTATGAACTGAAGCTGGGCATGGTGGCGCACGCTTGTAATCCCAGTACTTTGGGAGGCGGAGACTGGAGGATCCGGGTTCGCGGCCAGCCTCAGCTCTCTCACTCTCTCTCTCTCCTTAGTGAGGCCCTCTGCAACTTCGTGAGACCCGGTTTCAAAATAAAGTATAAAAAATAGGGCCGGGGGTGTAGCGTGGAGGTAGAACGCCCCTGGGTTCAATCCCCGGTACCACACACACAAAAAAATTATGAACTGAAAAAGTTTTAAAAGCCTTCCATTTATTCTAGGTACTTTTGTACCATTAGGATTTAAGGGTGAAGACACTATTCAAAGGAATAATAAGCATGCACATTACGGAATGATTGAAATTTGACTGTAAGGGGGGGTGAGTGATAGAGGGGCTTCTTGGTACCCCTCCTGGTTTACAGGGGAAGATGGAAGCTGTCAGTAGAGAAACTGACTTTAAATGGATACGTCAAGAGCATGAGTCAGAGTTGGCCACTGCCCTGACCTGCAGTAGAACCAGTTGTCATTGAGTCAGTTCATTGATTGGTTCAGTTGTCATTGATCTGTGAATGGTTTTCTCCCTGATTCATCTAAAGAGGCCATGTTGAGAATTCTTTTAGGAACCTACTTTATCTTGGGAACGTGACAACTAGTAAAATTGTAAAGGTGAACAACCCATTGTTTTAAGTAGGACCAACCACATAAGTTGAAGACTACTGAATAGGTATTGCTGTGTATACCCACTTTATTCAGTTTTTGAATCCCTAATGCTGTTGTCAACTTTTATAAAAGAAGAATTTAATGCCATGTTATTTCTTCTTACATCTATTTTTGAAAAGTAGTTTTCTCAACATTAAATACTTAAAAGGAAACATTTTGCTAACACAAGATTAATTATTTGTTATCTCCCTGTCAACAGTGTACAGAGTAGTGTTATAAAAACCTTGGAAACACCCTTAGAAAATAGTCCAGACTCACGGTTCATGTCAAATTTATATTCTAAATAATAATTCTAACAATCCATCTTAATGTGCAATGTAAGAAAATTGTACATGATGGAGTAAAATTTTGTTTAAAGAAACAGATTTTATTATTTATTTCTCTAGGGAGTACTTTAAGCCAGTTAGACTATTTAGAAAAATTATCCATTTATTTTTTAAAACTACATTAGCATATTCCAAAGCTGCATTTTCATTTCTTTGTAGAATTAGCCTTTGGAGAGTGCAACTAGAAATACCTATTAGTGATGAATTCTAGGAAAATAAATGTAAACAGAAATTCAGGCTGAATTTATTTTTCTTCTCTACAAGAACTGTTTAAATCCTGGCAGTGCAAGACTGTTCTCTTGTGTACAAAGTATTGTGGCAGAAAATGCAAGGTCATCTCTAAATACAAAAGGCTCTGGGTTTCTAAGGAAAGACTGTATCTTAAGAAGGTTAAATGAAATAGTTGGATAGAGAGAAAGGGAAATTTTCTTATTTCACTCTGAAACTTGGCAGCATTTCTGAAGCAGAGCTTAAAACTGAGAAGAATTAGAGATAGTTTGGTTCTCCTTCCTGGGAAGCTCTTTTACACCCAAATTACTTTCCCCATGTCCAGTCAGTAAGGGACTTCATCTATAGAGATTTTGCAAAAAATTTCTGGTTGATCAAAATGCAAATAGATACTCCTGTCTCAACCTCCCAAGTACTGGGATTGGACACCTGGCTTTGACATATATACATATATGTATATGTATATATATTAATATATATAAACTAATTTGGGTAAATACCAAAGAGGGTAGTTGCTAGATCAAATGGTAAGAGTGTGTTTAGTTTGTAAGAAACATTAAGGCTAAGTTTTTCTCTAAATACTTGTTGATTCAAAGGGAAAAAAAAAGAAAGAGAGAAGAAATGGTGTTGTTTTCAAGAACAGTGAACCTTGCAATCAATTGAAAATACGTGATCTGTTGCTAAGTGCATTATCTAGTGTTATTAGAGGCCCATGGGGAAGATCTTCCTCTTCTCCATTCTTCTCCTGGGTAAAACTGCTCAGAATGTAATAGTCTATTGTATTAGTCAGCTTTTCATCACTGTGACCAAAATACCTAACAAGAATAATTTGGAGGAGAAAAAAAATTATTTTGGCTCATGGTTTCAGAGGAGTCAGTCGATGTTCAGCTCTGGAACTGAGGAGAGGCAGAACGTAATGGTGGAAAGGTATTGTAAAGGAAAGCTGCTCAGCTCTTGGCAGCTGGGAAGCAGAGAGAGAGAGAGAGAAAGAGAGAGAGAGAGAGAGAGAGAGAGAGAGAGAGAGGAGAGAAAGAGAGAAAAAGAGAGAGAGAGAGAAAGAGAGAGAGAGAGAGAGAGAGAGAGAGAGAGAGAGAGAGAGAGAGAGAGAGAGAGAGATAGAGAAAGAGAGACAGAGACAGACAGATAGGAAGGGGCAAGGGACAGATATCATCCCCAAGGCCATGCCCCCAATGATGTACTTCTTACAGTCATGTCCCAACTATCTATAGGTTTTAGCTCCTCCCAGTAGTCCATTCAAATTATCTTTTTTTTTTGAGGTACCGGGGATTGAACGCAGGGGCGTTCTACCTCTGTACTATGCCCCCGGCCCTATTTTTTATACTTTATTTTGAAACCGGGTCTCACGAAGTTGTGGAGGGCCTCACTAAGGAGAGAGAGAGAGA
>PVJS01024001.1:0-29061 GCA_004027185.1 Glis glis
GGGGGTGCGGGGCGGCGGGCCCGGCCCGAGTCGGCCCCTGGGTGGGCGGCGGGTCCTGCGCACCGGTCCCGCCCCGCGATCGCGCCCCGCCTGGCGCTGGAGGCCGGTCAGCTGCTGCGGCCGGAGGGGCGGGCGGCCCGCGAGGTGAGGCCCGGCGGGCTCCTTGCCGGGGCTGCCCCGGAGCTGGACGAGGTTAGGGTTTACTACCCGGGAGGGGATGGGGAGCTGTGAGATCGGGCCTCGTGTCCTAAAGTCAGCCCCCTCCCTGTTTCTCCAGCCCTTGCCTGCAATCCCATCTCCCCTCTTCACTCTGACTCTACCTGGGGTTTGATCGGATAAAGTTCTCCTGTTTGGACGAATTAAAAGTTTCCTGCCTGGGCAGCTCACTGGCCAGGTAGGCCTCGAGGTTGATTTCATAAAGGAAGGGGAAGAGCAACACTTCCTTAGGCCTTCCGTGCAGGCCCTTTGTCGCCCGTGTTCAAAAGAAATGCTGTTTTCTATAAAATACTGACAGTAATACGGGCGTGGTGGCACATGCTTGTCATCCCAGTACTTGGGAGGTTGAGACCTGAGGATCCAGGTTCTCGGCCAGCCTCAGCTACTTAGTGAGGCCTCCGCAACTTAGTGAGACCATGTTTCAAAATAAAGAATAAAAAATAGGGCTGGGGGTGTAGGTCAGAGGTAGAATGCCTCTGGGTTCAACCCCCAGTACCGCAAAAAATAAAATAAAATACTGACAGTATTTACTCTCAATTTAGGATGTGGTCAATACCTAGAAAAAAACGTTTAAAAATGGGTGAGTTGTCATCTCCCCCTGGGATTTGGAAATGGCACATTTTCAGGTGGCTCAAATAGAAAAATTCTGGTATGTTAAAAAAATTAAATTAATTAATTCAACATTTAAATCATTTGCCAGTAGTGGCAAGCTATTTTTAGTGCTTGTTATGGTCATTGTTCAGAAAATTTTGGAAGAAAGTTCATTGCCCCCGGATGATCTATTTTGCGTTCCATAGTGTCCCATAAAGGGAACCCGGAAATAACAGGACCAGTTGCCCCTGGTTTCCTAGGTGAGTAGAAAAAAATCAGCATCACCCAAAGCAGCCCAAATAAGATTCCTAAAGTATCAGACTGTTCCTGGCTCAAAGTAAAACGAGGTAACAGCCTGCTGCACTCTTTCTTGGAGTACAGTGACTGAAAGATGCTTTAGTTTGATCAGATACCAAAGGAAAAGACTTCTTTTTGTGTGTGTGTGGTACTGGGGATTGAACCCAGAGGCATTCAGCCTCTGAGCTACACCCCCAGCCCTATTTTATTTTTATTTTGAAACAGTGTCTCACTAGGTTGATGAGAGTCTCACTACTTGCTGAGGCTGTCCTCAAACTTGCAATCCTCCTATCTCAGCCTTCCAAGTACTGGGATTACCAGCATGTGCCTCTCAAGTAATGGGATTACAAGCGTGCGCCACCTCGCCCAGCTAGGAAAAGACTTTTTAAAACTCTGAAGGAATACCGTCAGGTATAAGAAAGTTCATTAAAACTTCATCTCTGTGCTCCAAACGTGTGTATTCAAAACTGCCTGTGAGAAATTTCCTCTTGCATATTTCACAGATATCACAAATTAAATATTTTTAAAATGAACCCAAGAGTCCTTCGCCTCCCTTTTAAATCTGTTCCAGGTTTAGTCATCTCCATCTTAGTAAAAGGCACCCATGACTATCAGGTGTTCATTATAGAAACACAACAGCCATTCCCGATAACTGTACTCTCTCTCACTCTCCCCCCACTTCTAATCTACCTTAAATATAGAGGCCAGCCCCCACCCTACCTTAGTATAAGTCCCTAGCCTACTTTGAACTTTCTTCCATACTAGGGATTCAACTCAGGGGCATTCTACCACTGAGCTATACCCCCAACCCTTTTTAATTTTTATTTTGAGACAGGATCTTGCTAAGTTGCTGAATCTGGCCTTGAACCTGTAATCCTCCTGTCTCAGTCTCCCAAGTACTGGGATTACAGACTTGCACTACCAAGACTGGCTTGTTTCAACTACTTTGGAACTAGTCTGTTGGTCTTCATTCTTGCTGCCTTCCACTCTCCATATAGTAATCAGGATGATTTAAGAAGTTGTGAATTGGATCCTAAGAACGCCTAGCTTAAAACCCTCCCAGTGGCTTCTTATTGCATCCTAAACATGCCTATGAGGGGCCACATTGTTGTCTGACCTCTCCCACCCCTCCAGGCTCCAGGCATATCCCCTGTGTGCTGTGTTTCAAGTTCATTGGGCTTCATAACCCATGCTTTCTGCTGCCTCAGCCTGCAAATAGGTCTGCTGTGCCCTCTGCCTGGAACATTCTCCCTCTCCCTCTTTGTTTAGTTAACTTGTATTTGTCCTTTAACTCTCAGCTAAAATATCCTCAAGAGCCCCCTTCACAGTATAAATCAGCCTGCTGATGCTCTCTTTTAATTGTGTGTCTGTGTATGGTTGGTAACCATATATACATATATATCTCCATATGTATCTCCATATGTATATACTTATATATTTGTATAAACTTATTTAAAAGCCCCACTCCCTACTGTAAATCCTTTGAGGCCAGGGACTTCTGTTTTTTAACATTACTAGTACTCAGCAGAAACACAAAGTAAGCTCTTAATAAGTATTTGTGGAACGAATGATTGGAAATATTTTATTTAATTTTTACAATAATTCTGTGAGAGAGTATTATTATTATCTCATTTCACACATGAAGAAAATGAAACTGGAATTAAATAACCTGCCCAAGGTCACACAATAGGTAGTCACATAAGAATTCAAAGCCAGGTTTTCTTGTCTGTTTATATAGTATATATTATAATTATGTATGCGTGTATATATGTATGTATGTGTATATGTATATATTCATATTTATAGAAAAATATGAGGGACTATGTCTTGGGGTTCTTAAATAAAACAGTATGCATGTGAGTCTTTATAATATCCAAAAGAAGAATGAGTAGAATATCACGTGGGAAATCGGAAAGTAAAAGCACATAGGGTTACAAGAACTTTATGAGGTACTTTGTGAGTTTATAATCACACAGTCTTGAATTTCAATCCAAGTTAGTGCCAACTTGGCTAAGTTACATGGGTGTTTCCTTTTTTATTTTTTGGTACTGGGTATTGAACCTAGAGCTGTCTACCTCTGAGCTACACCCCCCCCCCAGCTCTATTTTTACTTTTTATTTTGAAATAGGGTCTCACCAAGTTGCTGAGGGTCTTACTAAATTGCTGAGGCTGGCCTCAAACCTAGAATCTTCCTGTCTTAGCCTCCCAAGTCCTGGGACTACAGGTGTGCACTACCATACCAGCTTCATGGATAATTTCTTGCTTCAGTTCTCCCACCTCAAAATGGGAATTATAGATAAAAGAGGGGTATTTGTATTTCACTTTTGGGTGAAGTGCCTGGTATTTTATAGGTGGTTAGTAAATGTACTCTTTCTCCTTGGCTTCTGTCCCTTTATGTGTTAGTGGAATTTAACTTTAAAAAATGCATTTTGGAGGGGGGCTGCATATATTGAATAGACTACTGTTTTTGAGAGCATCACTTTCAGAGCATTGTTAATGAAGCCCAGCTGCAGGAGGTCAGCTAGGACTGTGAAGTGCTGAGTTTCAAATTGGAGCACTTACCATGAGAATTGAAGCCAGACAAGAAGAGCTCATTTTTCAAGGGAAGAGCTGAACACACTGGAACATGATCATGGGTTGTTAGGGATTAACAAGAGAGTCTCCTCAGTGAGAAACTTGATTGACTACACTGAGTTCCTATCAAGCCCCTCTCACGTGCAAGGTGTAGATCTAAGTGCTTTGGGGAAACACAGGGGTAAATATATTGTTCTCAAGGAGTCTATAATGCAGTAGGGAAGGTATACAAATACACTAATAATAGTATTATAAGGCAGAGTATAGTTAGATGCCATGAGAGGCACACAGGAAGTGCTGGGAGTTGCAAAAGTAGAAGTCACTTGTGCCTGGAACATTCAAGGAAGGTTCCAGGGATGCCTCATTTGAGTCGGACCTTGAAAGATGGGAGAGAGTCATTGAGGTGAAGGCAATCCTTACACAGAGAGGAGAGAGCAAAGTACTGGGTGAATTGTAGGAATAACCACAGTCCATAGTGGATCTTTGGATGCATATAGGGGGATATGTTTTAAGATAAGGCTGCAGCCTTGGTTTCCCAGATTATGGGACATAGGGGGCCTTGGTTGCCTGGCTAAGAAGTTTAAGGGAGAGAAGAGAAAAGTCTTCGAAGGATTATGTTTTAGAGAAATTGCTCAGTGTGATGACTTAGGAGAGAAGATTGCATCTCAATGATTCAGTCTCAAACATTCAGTGAATGCCTGTGATCTATCAGATCAATAAGACAGAATCCTTGCCCTAGGGAGCATATCATTTAATAAGGAGAAGCAGACATGTGAAAAATAGAATACACTAAAATGTTACAGGTTCTAAAATAGAATTCAGTAGAACACAAAATGTAGTGGATTTTAATGGTTGTTGCTGATTGCTAATTTCTTTCTACTCGTTAAATCAACAATACAAGGCAGGTAGTTTTCCTTTTAGGAAGGACCTGGTACTTAAGGAAGTTTGCATCATTAATCCACTTACTGTAGGTGAATAAGTTCTGACATTTATGTTGTCTGTATTGCATTCCATTTCATTTTCCTGGCACTGAAACTTCTTTGAGACAGAACCCTGGTCTTTTTTGGCCCTGTTTTGGGCACAACCTTGCAAAGCCTTTGACATGAGGCTCCACCCCTGACCCATGAACCTTTCTGCCAACTCAGAGCCACTTGGAATTTTCAGATCTCCTGTTGGGCTTGTGGAGACCACTCAGGGACGTGCAGAGGACCTGTGTGCTTGAGTCTGTCACATTCACGGAGCTCTCTTCCACCTGGGGGCCATGTCCACAGCCATTAAACTGCTGCTCTCAGAAATTCCAGTTGGAAGTTGGACACAAGCTCCCTTTACTCTCTGGTCCCCCAACTTCAAGGGAAATTCATCATTTTGTCCCTGTCTTAGGATTGTGCCTGAAGAAGTAGCGGCAGGAACTCTTTTCCATATTGGTATTTTAGCTTTATTATTTCCCTCTAAATTGTTCCATTCCTCTGTGGCTGGATGTTTTAGCTGCTTCCTAGACAAAAAAAAAAAAAAAAAAAAAAGACAAGAAAACTGTATTTCCTGTTCACACCCCCATTTTGTGTCATCTGGTGTCTTTTGAACTGGGGATGTGAATTCTCCGGGTTGACCTCTCTGCTGGTGGTTTCCTTTCTGCTTAGCCTCCAGATGCTTTCCATGGGGTGGAGAAAGGGGGAGATAAGGTGCCTTTAACTCTGTGTTGGGGCAGGGGGCAAAATGGCAGTGCATGGTGGGGAAGTACACATCAGCTATCACCTTGAAATAGTGTCCTACATGCAGATTCCAGGGATCAGCCCAGGGCTTGGCAAGAATTGTGATGGAAGTTCCCAACCCTGACTTCTCAGTGGAGTCGCTGGAAAGTTAAAAACAATTGATCCCCCGATCTCATCACCATATACTCTAATTGTTGTCCATAGGAAGCCAGGCATCAGAATTTGAAACGCTTCCCAGGTCATGTTCCTATACACCAGAGTTAAGAACCACTGACACTTCCAAGAGGGAGAATCCCATGTACCAGGATCATTTTGAGGCATTCACAATGTTGGGTTACTACTTTTCTCATCTGGTTGGAAAGTCTAGGAGCCAGAGGAGTTTGAGGGAATTAGAACCAATTACCTGAGCACATCTGGCAGGGCCCCTCCTAGCAAACATCCATTACAGAGGCAGGTTTGTGTAAGGGAAAGAAAGTACTATGCTAGATTCTTGGGGCATTGATTTCCAACTCTCTTAAAATTCACATTGCTTTCACATCCGATGACTTTTAAAATAAACTGCGAAATATGGTGTGCAGCATGCCTCCCAGTGTGCTTTGAGCATCATCTTGGAATTATTCCCTTCCCTCCCTTGAGAATGACCATTCTTCCTCCAACCCTCAGTGGTTCTCTTCTTCAGCATCAATTGCCCAAATAGTCCTGTACTTTCTTCTTTCATGCTGGAGCTCCTCCCTGTTTACTCCACCTGTGGTACTTTTAATGCCCTCCTTCATTTCCAAGTCTGACCCATCCTTCCAGGCTACAGTCAAATGCTGGTCTTGCACGAGGCACCCCACAGAGTCACTGCAGCCAGACTCACTCTCTGTCTCTGGAAATATCATTTCCTTCTTCCCGATACTGTCTTTTATTATTATACTTGAAATACTCCACCTTTGTTAATTGTGTTATTTATGCATGAATGTTTTTTGTCCTTCCAGATTTTGAAGTCCTCAAGGGTGGGTTCTGTGTCTAATGTATTATTATATTTCACACAGTGCTTACAACTTTGTGTAGAGTGTGCATCCAGAACATGAATGTGGGATGTACATTCATTGTGGGGTGATTATAAGAGAGAATCCTGGTGATTGATATGTTGGTCACAAACTATTGTGAAAATCACCATGGACTCCTTAAGTTACTCTTGACTAGATAAATATTAAAGTAAGTTTTGACATGACAATTTGACAAAGGTACCGAGGTGATAAGAGGTTAGTGTTGGGGATTCTTGCCTTTTCCCCTTCCTCACAACTGAGCATCCCAGCCCTTCCTATGCTCCCTGTGTTTTAGGGATTCTCTATGCGTCTCCCACTGCAGAGGCTGAGAAGTCTAGATTCTTGCTTCCTCTGCCCCCCCCCCCTTGGTAGAGTGTGGACATCTCCCTCCAGCTCAGGCAATTGGACTTCAAAGCTGGGACTTTGAAGCTGAAACAAGCAATGCAAGGGTATAGGGGACAGCGGGGACCTCATTCTAGTGGTGGCTGCAGCAGTGCCAGCCTGATTTCCAGGGCAGAAGAGCAGCCTCCTCTGAGGTCCAGTGCTGGTGAGGATCACAGTCTTGATCAGTCTTCTCTGGTGTGACTTTGGCTGTCCGTCTTTGCCTATTGTGTGAGCCCAGTTACCAAATGTCCTGCAACTCCAGGACCCATTGATTGAGCTACGCTGGATCATCTAATAATTTCTTTTCTGCTTACATCAGCCAGAGCTTAGTCTATGGTTTTCAACCAAGAACCCCGACTGATCCAGTAAAACATTGAAAGCCAAATGATACTTTCTAGTAGGTGTTAAGATTTGTTAGTAACAATAAACTTCTTTCCTCTGTGAATCAATAAAATAAGAAGGTAATTTTGCTTTTAGGAAAATATCTAGTAATTGTGGAAGTTTGTGTATATCTGTTAAAACTGGGTAAATTCTGATACTCTGCTGTCTTGCTAACATATTAATGACTTTTTGCTTTGCTTTCATACATTTGTGCCTACAGGTAGTTAGAGCAAGAAGATGGTGTCTCCGCCCCTCACATGGCCACTCGCAAGCCTGTCATTTCCCTTCACCTTGCTGTTGACGCTCTTGTCTGTGTCAACTCCTCCACGGTGCCAGAGCAGCGACATGACATCTCCAAAAGCTAGCGATGGGACACCGTTTCCTTGGAATAAAATGCGACTTCCTGAGCACGTCACTCCAGTTCACTACGACCTCATGATCCACGCAAACCTTAGCACACTGACCTTCAGGGGAACCACAGAAATAGAAATCACAGCCAGCCAGCCCACCAGTACCATCATCCTGCACAGTCACCACCTGCGGATAGCAAGGGCCGCCCTCAGGAAGGGAGCTGGCGAGCAGCCCTCTGAAGAGCCCCTGAGGGTCCTGGAACATTCCCCTCATGAGCAAGTTGCGCTTCTGGCCCCCGAACCGCTCGTTGTGGGGCAACCGTACACAGTGGTCATCGATTACACCGGCAATCTCTCTGAGACTTTCCACGGGTTTTATAAAAGCACCTACAGGACCAAGGATGGGGAAGTGAGGTGATTTGAAATGCTTTAAGCTTCAAGTGCTGCCCACACTGAATTCCTTCTTTCAGAAGGATTAGTCTTTTAAAACTCTCTTTATTGTTGAACTCTCTTCAGCTTTTTTCATGTTCTTTATAATGTTAAAAATGGCCAGTATTTTTTTATCTCATTTTCCATCCTATTTTAACCAATTTTTTTTCCTCCAGCTTTATCAGAGTAACTATCTATTTGTTTATTTAATCCAATTTCTGGGACATAATGGACGTTTTAAATTCTTTTGGATATGCATTAGTTTGCCAGGGCTGTTGTAACAAAGTGCCACAAACTGGATACCTTAAAAAAACAGACATTTAGCCAGGCGTGGTGGTGCACCCCTGTAATCCCAGTACTTGGGAGGCTGAGACAGGAGGATCGCAGGTTCAAGGCCATTTAGTGAGACCCTAGCAACTTGGTGAGATCCTGTTTCAAAATAAAATTAAAAAGGGCTGGGGATATAGCTCAGGGGTTCAGGCTGTGTTCTCTCTGACTTTGGGCACCTCCCTCCCTTATCTCTTCCCAGCACCCAGGAGTGGCCATTGCTCCTGGGTACTCCTTGCTTTACAGCAGCATCGCTGCTCTGATGTCACGTGGACATTCTCCCCCTGTCCACCTTGCGTCATATCACAACACCAGTCATGCTGGATTAGGGCCCAGCCTGATGGCCTCATCTTAACTTTATTACAGCTGCAAAGACTATTTCCAAATAAGGTCAGAGTCACAGATTCTGGGGATAAGGACCTCAGAATATCTTTTTGGGAGCTACAATACAACCCATAACAGCACATTAGAAAAAGCATTTTCTCTCTCAGTTAAAACTTTTTATAGAAATCTTCACTGCTTTACTTTGGTTCTGTTTTTAAGGAGATGTATTTGGGGAAAATTTACGCTAAATTTTATATATCTTCATTTAATTAATTAATTAGTTAATTAATTAATTATTTTAATTTTTGGTACTGGGAATTGAACCCAGGGGTGCTCTACTTCTGAGCTACATGCCCAGCCCGATTTTTTTTTTTTTTAAACAGAGTCTTGCTAAGGTGCTGAGGCTGGCCTTGAACCTTCAATCTTCCTGTCTTAGCCTCCCATGGGATTACAGGCGTGTGCTACCATGCCTGGTTTACACTAAATTTTAAAATCAAATTTTCATTGTTAGTAGATGACACTGATTCCATATTATTTTATCAAGGTAAAAATTCAGATGCTACCAAAAATATATATTTTGTGTGGTATTGGGGATTAAACCAGGAGGTACACTACCACTGAGCTCCATCCCCAGCCCATTTTATTATTTTTTTTTTTTTGTGGTATTGGGGATGGAACCCAGGGGCATTCTACCTCCAAGCTACACCCCCAGCCCTATTTTTATTCTTTATTTTGAAACTGGGTCTCACTAAGTTGCGGAGGGCCTCACTAAGTAGCTGAGGCTGGCCACAAACCTGGATCCTCCGGTCTCAGCCTCCCAAGTACTGGGATTACAAGCGTGCGCCACCATGCCCAGCTTATTTTTTAATTTGAGATAGTCTCTAAATTGCCCATTCTGGCCTTGAATTTGTGATTTTCCTGCCTCAGCTCCTGACTAGCTGGGATTATCAGCATGTGCCACTATGCCTGACCCAAAAAGAATTATTTTAAAAAGTAAAATTTAAGCTGGGTGTGGTAGCTCATACCTGTAATCCTAGCACTTGGGAGGAGGATTGCAGGTTCAAAGCCAGCCTCAGCAACTTAGTGAGGCCATCAGCAACTTAGCAAGACCCTGTTTCGAAATAAAAAATAAAAAGGGCTGGAGTGTAGCTCAGAGGTAGAGTGCCCCTGGGTTCAATTTCCAGTACTAAATAAAAAATAAATAAAAATGAGTAAATAAATTAATAAAAAGAAAAAGTAAAATTTATTCCGAACATAGTCTTCAGAATGTACTACTACTTCTATTTTAGGAGAACATCCTTCCAGACCTCTCTCTGGATATACATATTGGTTATTTTATGTAAGTGAAATGATCTTATATTTTTTGTTTACAAGAGAGTTTCTTAAATTTAATATGTTGGAAGATGTTTTATATCAGTGACTATTACTGCATCATTTTAATTACTTTATTAAATAAATGTTTTTACATTACTTAACTAATCTTCCAATTTAATGGAAATTAAATTGTTTCCAACTTCCCAGTATTAGCAACACTTTGATGAACATGCTTGTAAACCATTTCTTTAGAATAAATGCCTAGAAGTGAAAATGGTAAGCCAAAGAGTCTATAAACTTCTGATAGCCTTTGTTATATTTCTTTGCCCCTAACCAATACTGTGTATTAGCAATCTTTTTTTCTTTTTTACGGGGCAGGATTGAACTTGGGGTCTCATGCATGCTAGGCAAGTGCTCTACCACAGAACTATATCATCAGTCCTTCCCAATCTTTTAAGAATAAAAGACCAAAAGATGTGTCCCTTAACCTACATTACTTTAACTATTAAGAAAGTTGAGCAGCTTTTGATATGTAATGATACGTAGGTTCTTCTTTTGTGACTCACCTGTGTCTGACCTTAGCCTGAGGTTCTACTTCCTCGCTGGGTATTTTCTTACTAATTTTTAAGAGTTCATTCTTTTAAGGTTAACTCTTCCTCAGATATTTTTCTTTTTCTTTTTTTTCTTTGTGGCACTGGAGATTGGGCCCAGGGGCATTCTATCTTCGAGCTACACACCCAGCCCTATTTTATTTTTATTTTTGAAACAGTGTCTTGCTAGGTTAATGAGTCTCACTGTTTGCTGAGGCTGTCCTCAAACCTGCAATCCTCCTGTCTCAGCCTCCCAAGTACTGGGATTACAAGCGTGCGCCACGACACCTAGCCCTCAGATATTTTTCTATGCAGTTGCTTGGTATTTTACTTGTCTTTTTATCTTAGTTTACAAGAAATTTTGTCTTATAAAATATTTTTTTTCTTCTTTTAAGACATTTCATTTACTAGTGAAATCTATCAATTTTATGTTAGTTTCAGGAATTCAAAAGCAAACACCTATTTTGGAGTCCTTGGTGCATGGTGCTCAATTTTATTTCACTTGCCCTGATTTTAGGATACTTGCGTCAACACAGTTTGAACCGACCGCAGCTAGAATGGCCTTTCCGTGCTTCGACGAACCTGCCTTCAAAGCCACTTTCTCCATCAAGATCCGAAGGGAGCCAAGGCACCTGGCCATCTCCAACATGCCGTTGGTGAGTGGACGCCTGTGTGCAGCTCATAGGAGAACTGGCCGACTGTGGCTTGCAGCACCCTAGGAGCAGTTAACACCAGAGTCACACGTTCAGTTTGTTTCTATTCCCTGATGGATAGTTGCTAACTTTTGTTTTCCATTTCCAATCTATGCTTTTGTTTTGAACCACAATTTATTTGTAGTCAGAGAAAAAATTGCCCTAAAAATATTCAAGGTTTCAGCAAGAATTCCATTCTAGGTTATCCATGCCAACAGAAGGAAACTGTAAGGAATTCAGGTCTGGTATCAATGGTAGCGCCCTTCACAAAGCACTTTCACCCTCATTTTCTTGTATGATCTCTTAAGAGGATTTTAAAGAGAATGCTTTGTCAAAATAAGGCCATATTTCCAGTATATTGCTATTTTTAAATAATTTCCATTTACTATATACTAATACTAGTTATATGATTTATAACTATATGTGTGAAATTGGGCAAACAGAATAAGAACAGTGATCTTTTTTTTTTTTTTGCCCTACTGGCGATTGAACCCAGGGGCATTCTACCTCCGAGCTACACCCCCAGTCCTATTTTTTATTCTGTATTTTGAAATAGGGTCTCACTAAGTTGTGGAGGGCCTCACTAAGTAGCTGAGGCTGGCCCATGAACCCGGATCCTCCGGTCTCAGCCTCCCAAGTACTGGGATTACAAGCGTGCGCCACCACGCCCAGCTGAACAGTGATCTTTTTAGACTATATGATATTGAAGGTAGATAATGATAAATACCTTAGCTCCCTTATGAGAAGGCATTATCCTCCAATTTCAAGCAGATGTGGACGGCATTCTCTGATTTTTAAAAGTGGCAAGAAGATGATCATGCCAAAGGAACAAGACTATCCCATGATCCTGGGATCTTAGACAAGCATCAGCTGAGCTGTCCTTCTGCAGCTGGTGCATTCCAACCCCCAGAAGTGCATTTGTTGTTGTTGAGAGATGCTCACCGCAGACAAGACTCAGGGTGAAATAGACTTTGCCTAGAGTCGTAAAGGGATTCTAGCTTTATCTCTATGATGACCAAGGAAGCAGTGACTTAGCATGAAAGGGACACTGAGTGCCTCAGACCAACTTCTCAACCTTAAAACTCTATATCCACACTTGAATACCTTAAGGATCCCTTCCTCAAACAAACCCCTCTGCAACGGCTGTTCTTTCTAAAAAGAGCTCTTCTGCAAAGCCCAACCAGCCAAGAACTTTTGTCCCTGCTCTCACCTTTGTGTGTGAAAACACAAGAAATAATCATGCTACTTTCCTAATATCAATTTAAGATAGAGAACACAAATTACAATCTCCCCCCCCAGCAATATTATGGCCTTGCTCCCTGGAACAGGAAAGCATTCTCTAATTAGTCACAGCTCTAAAAGAATAAAGGAGCAGGGATGGGATGGAGATGCACGGGAGACTGAAAGATCAAGAGGGATTAGTGGAGAAATCTGTAGGCTTGCAGAGGGAAGGCTGGAGGCTCTGGAGACTTTACGAAGATACTGGGGGCTAAATCTATGGGTATCCAGGGTCCACTTGTTGCGGATGGGAAAATATCTCATGCAGTTGTCCCCTGGATAGGAAAGCCTCCCACTGGCAGAATCTAATAGGAGAGGCCTGACCTCTGGCTGCAGATGTGGAGTTGTATTTTTAAAGGCTGGAATAATCACTATATGACACAGGAACACTGAAGTGTTCACACAGTGGTCGGGAATTATTCACACTTGAATTAGTATAATCAGGTTACCTTCCTAATAACTAGCACAACATCAAAAATAAAAACTTTGGTTGGGAGTTTGTAGAAGGCACTTAAAAAGAAAAGATAATTTGGGATGTATCCTTTAAGAGTAAATCAGAGATAGAATAGAAGAAATAAAAGAAATAGGTAGAAAGGAAGGAGAAGTACAATATAATTTTACTATAAAAGCCTGGTGCTGAAGTTTCTCATTACCTTTCCTCCCCAAACCAGTTCTCTGTCGAAGGCCTATCCCTCCCAAATTCCTGGGAAATCTGTAAATCTTAAAATTAAGCAAAAAAACTATAATTACCCTGTGCACTGTTAACTAGACAGATATGATATCTTGAGAAACCTATAATTTAGGGGGCATTCCAGCTTATCAGATGATGGAGACCAAACCAGCCTAAGGATCGGGTAGATGACCAGATCACCGTAAACCGGCTTGTGATCACTGGACTGATGTTATCCTTACATACTTTCCCATACCCACCCTTCAGCAAGTTTCTTTCAAAAGGAGAGCCATAAACCCCCAACATACATCTCTCTGGAGATGACCTGCATTCTCCCTTAAATGTTTTTCTTGCTTTCCTAAATAAATCTGTTTCTGTCTCGTGCTGAAATTCTTTCCCATCACATAAGCCAGGGATCCCACTGGTCCTGAGTTGCATCGTCCTCTCTCCCCCCCTGGGAACTCCTCTGGACCCTTCATGGAATCGACCCATCTCCCCTGACAAATTTAGGTTGCATAGCAGAATTGCTTTAAAGTACCAATTCTGACTAGGAGTATCATAGCAAGTGGCTGGTGGGTATTAAGAAGAAGAACAAGGGCACTGAAATGGGGGTAGGTATGGGATTATAGGAAATGTGCCTGTGAGCGGGTTTTCCCCAGTCTAGTTCTGGCAGATTCTCTCTCTCCACGATCTCATCTCAATGCTTCCTGTTGCTGAGGTATGAGACTTTCCTCTTTGATCTTAAACCGTTAACCCCATCAGGCCCACCCCATCTGCATGGGGTTGCACTTAAAAAACTGATTGCAGTTAAAAGTTGGTTCAAGTGAAACAAATTTGAGGACAGAAGTGGTTTTGCAGATCAGCACAGGCATAGTTTAATTTCAACTGTATAGAAAAACAGAAGCTTTTTTTTAGGTACTATACAGCTATGTATTTGCCCAGTGTAGAGTATATTGGACTGCAGTTTCTTTTTTTTTTCCTTTCGTTTGTTTTTTATTTTTGTGGTACTGGGGATTAAATCCAGGGGTAGTCTACCTCTTGGGCTACACCCCTAGCCCTTTTTATTTCTTTTGTTTTGAAAAAGTATCTCACTATGTTGCTGAGAGTCTCACTAAGTTCCTGAGACTGGTCTTGAACCTGCAATCCCCCTATCTCAGCCTCCCAACTACTGGAATTACAGCTGACATTGCATTTTCAAATCCTTTTCAAACTTGGACAAGTGGGGCACATCTTGGCAAAACCAGAAATCTCAGTTTTGCTTGGTCCCATCATGTTATTAATCTACATGTAACAAATATGAGTCAGTTTGCAATCATCTGGGATACTTAAAAGAAATTAAGTATTAGTGGTTGCACAATTTTAGCAGTATACCAAAAACCGCTATATGGTATATTTTAGAGAAGCAAATGTGGTATGTGAATTTTATCTCAATAAAAAATTTGAGTTTAATAATCTGATCTTAATATCTAAATTGTAAACAGATATTAGGTAGAGAAGTTTTAAACTAATTATAGAAGCATCAAGCCATATGCTTTCAATATTGTGTCTGGTATTTAATGAAATTTCTCTTTGTAATGTATGTTGAATAATTGGATTGCTTGGTAATTTGGGTTACTCTGATTTTAGGTGAAATCTGTGACCATTGCTGAAGGACTCATAGAAGACCATTTCGATGTCACTGTGAAGATGAGCACCTACCTGGTGGCCTTCATTATTTCAGATTTCAAGTCCGTCAGCAAGATGACCAAGAGCGGAGTCAAGGTGAACCTGTGATTGACACATGGGGTGACCGACTTGTCCCGCTTTGCCTGGTGGTCCCGGTTTTAAAACTGGAAGCCCTGCATCCTGGAAGCCCCCTCAATCGGGCAGAACAGGACAGTTGGTGGCCCTCTCGTCACAGATGATCACTTTTACAGTGAGGTTCTAACAACAGAAACATGGAGAGAGCTTGGCCTGGCCTGAGCAGGACCCACCTGGCTCTACCACTCACTCGATCTTTGACCTTGGCCCTGTTCCTCCAGAAATTAGATTTTATATCTGTAAAATGGATTAAGTTGGACTACATCCTGTAATGGGTTCTAAGCTTACTTCTGGTTATAACATTCTGTAGTTTGGAAGTGAATGTTACTGACAGAGAAGGGGATTTCTGGCTGTGGGAACAAAGTAAGATAAAGCCGCTGGCTTGGAGTAGCACGAGGCTTTGGGGAGAACAGCTGGGCCGGGGAATATTGGAACAGTGGAGAAAAAAAAAATCTTTCTTCAAGAATCACTTGCCCTGGTCGGAGTACACTGCACAGTGAACAGCCGTTAGGACTGTATGCAGTGGCCCAGGATGCACGCAGGGCTTTTTGAGGTGAGGTAGGGGCTGTATGTGAAGCTACTTCACGCGCTTGTGCTGGTTTTCACTGAGGCCTGAACAGCTGGGCTTCTCTGCTGAATTGCTGTTTGTTCTTCTAGGGCCGCGGCTCATCCTTGGGAGGTATCTTCACTTAGATGGGGATTTGAAGGTGGTGCTTGAGACTTAGGTGACAGCAACGTTTTAAATTGAGCAGTGAAATGATCAGCAAAAATACCTGCCTGCTGTCGTGCCCCCTTTTCTGAATCTTTAGAAAGGATTGTTTTTTTTTAATAATGTCTAATCCATACAAACATCTTTAGTTCTCTCTTTTTGTTTTTGTGGTACTGGGGATTGAACCCAGGGGCATTCTACCTCTGAGCTACACCCCCTTGTGCATGCTAAGCACATGCTCTACCACTGCGTGTTAGCTTTTAACTACAAAATTTCCCAGGAGATTTTCCCATCCTCCTCTCTACAGTATCAAGGTTTTTCCTTGCAGTCTCCATGAGAGAGGCGTGGTTATTTCTAGTTTGCCTTTACATGCAGGGCTGGTTTTATGCGGGGTTAGACTTCCCACCTTGGCCAGGCCTTGGCCTTCACCTCTTACCCCTGTGTCCTTCAGAGCATGAGAAACAAAGCCCCAGGCTACCTGTGTTGTGCCCGCAGGGCAAATGCTGGCTGCAAATGCTGGCTGCAAATGCTGGCTGCAGAGGGTACAGCTGCCACTTGATTTTTGACTTCTAAGATTGTCTTTCTTTTTTGTCACCTTATGAACATACTTAGAAGCCATTTTTGTATATATTATGCAGCATTTGTCATTGTTTTCAGAAAGGAGACTGGTTAGGGACCGTCACCATTAATATAAGAAATGCAATTCCTAATTGTCTTCTTTAATATTTACAACCATATCCTATAACCGGAAGCCATTGATGTCAGTCTTCTCCCCAGTGGTGGGAGAAGCCACTGTGCTATTTGAATGTTTGTGCCTCCTCTAGGTTTCTGTGTACACTGTGCCCGACAAGATAGATCAAGCAGATTACGCGCTGGATGCTGCAGTGACTCTTCTAGAATTTTATGAAGATTATTTCAGCATACCATACCCTTTACCCAAACAAGGTAGGGCTTTCACACAGATATTACAAGGTGGCATTTGATGCCTACAGTCATAGAGTATATACTTATCATTGTTGCACCCCACGATTCTCCCAGCAGCCTCTCATGTCATAAAATCCCCAGCCTTTGTCAAACACCTGGCTGATCCTTCTGAGCGCTTCCTCACCTCTGATCTATACAGTAAACTTCTAATGATAGTAAAAGCAGATCTTGACACAGTTCCTGAGGCACAGAGCATGGGGACTGTTTTGCCTTCTGATATTATTCGTAGGCAGCAGAGGGCAGAGGTTGTAGGGGTTTTTCTTTTTTTTTTTTGCAGTACCGGGGATTGAACCCAGGGGCGTTCTACCTCCACGCTACACCCCCGGCCCTATTTTTTATACTTTATTTTGAAACTGGGTCTCACAAAGTTGCGGAGGGCCTCACTAGGTAGAGACAGAGAGAGAGAGACAGGGAGAGAGAGAGAGAGAGAGAGAGAGAGAGAGCAAGCGCGCTGAGGCTGGCCCTGAACCTGGATCCTCCAGTCTCGGACTCCCAAAGTACTAGGATTACAAGCGTGTGCCACCACGCCCGACTGGGGTTTTTCTTTTTTATTGGCACATACTTGACAGGGGCATGCAAGGTGATCAATAAATTTCTTTCTTTTTTTTTTTTTGGTGGTACTGGGGATTGAACCCAAGGGCATCTACCTCTGTTCAACACCCCCAGCCCTTTTTATTTTTTTATTTTTGAAACAAGGTCTTGCTAGGTTGCTGAGAGTTTCACTAAGTTGCTGAGGCTATCCTTAAACCTGCGATCCTCCTGTCTCAGCCTCCCAAGTACTGGGATTACAGGTGTGCGGCCACCATGCTGAGACAGACAAGAAATTTTTTTGAATGAATAAATTTGCACTGTGTAAGAAAATTTGCATTTTCTTAGTTGAGTCCTTAAAACTATTGTGTTGAGTTTTCAGATATATGGGGGTCTAGAGCATTCCAAATAGAATGGATTGCTGAGGTAATTATTCAGTTCCAAAACTCATGGTCAGAAAGTTAGAAATGGAGTCCTGAGGCCTGAGGCACAGGCTCGGCTTTGTCACATTAGTAGCACAATGACTCAGCGTCATTGAGCCCCTTTTCTCCACGAGGAAGGCCTTTTCCTGTCCTCAGTTCCAAAACTCTGCCCAAGCCCCTCAGCTTTTCTTTGGGCCCTAACACCCATCCATGCTGATGTTTAGTGTGTGGGGAGAATGTGTGGCTTTGAGGTTGGTAACAGCTTCTTTTTCTTCCTTCCCAAGATCTTGCCGCTATCCCAGACTTTCAGACTGGTGCTATGGAAAACTGGGGACTGACGACGTACAGAGAGTCTGCCCTGCTGTTTGATGCGGAGAAGTCTTCTGCCTCCAGCAAGCTTGGTATCACGATGACGGTGTCCCACGAACTTGCCCACCAGGTACCCACACTCCGCCACACTTCTTAAAAAGCACAGTTAACATTTGCAGCAAAATGGATGGAACTAGAGAATATTATGCTAAGTGAAATCAGCCATTCTCCAAAAGTTAAGGGTCTTATGCTTTCTCTCATATGTGGAAGCTAGAACAAAAATAGGAAGCAAAAGGATCTTCAGTCAAATGAGGAGAGAAGACAGTAGAATAGTGGGAGGGGATTGGGGGAGGGAGGTGAGGAGGGGAAAACAAGGATTGAGGAAGGGAACGGTTCAAATAAGGTTACGTCCATATAAGAAGGTTTCTCTACCAATCTCAATAATATGTATGGGGAGGGAGGAAAGGGTAGGGGGGCAGGTACACAGAGGGAAATACACCCAGTGATGTGTGCATGTATGTTTTTATCACTTTGAATCTCACTAAGATGTATAATTACATATCTCACCAATAAAAGTATAATAAATAAATACATACATACACAAATAAATAAAATTTATGTTAAAAATAAAAGCATGTTAAGCCTGATGCAGTGGTACATGCCTGTAATCCTAGTACATGGGAGACTGAGACAGGAAATCGCAGGTTCAAGGCCAGTCTCAGCAATTTAGCAAGACTCTGTTTCAAAATAAAAATAGGGCTAGGGTGTAGCAAAGAAGTTGAATGTCCCCAGTACCACAAAAACAAAAAAACAAAAGCAAAACCAAATAAAACAAAACCCAAAAAGGACAAACATGATTAAAGGCTTTTGTGGGACATATGAGGATATTCATATACTTATAATCTTTACTTTGTCTTTTTTCTCATAGGAAAATAATTTCTTTAAAGCATAGAAGTTTTATGGGTTGTTTTTTTTTTTGCGGTACCGGGGATTGAACACAGGGGCGTTCTACCTCCGCGCTACACCCCCGGCCCTATTTTTTATACTTTATTTTGAAACCGGGTCTCACAAAGTTGTGGAGGGCCTCACTAAGGAGAGAGAGAGAGAGAGAGAGAGACAGAGACAGAGACAGAGACAGAGACAGAGAGACAGAGAGAGACAGAGAGAGACAGAGAGAGAGACAGGGAGAAAGAGAGCGAGAGAGCTGAGGCTGGCCGCAAATCCGGATCCTCCAGTCTCCGCCTCCCAAAGTATTGGGATTACAAGCGTGCGCCACCACGCCCAGCAGAAGTTTTATGTTTTATAATGTATGTTGAAACTTTTTCATTTTTACTTTGATAAAATATTCATTCTACAAATACATGTTAGCATTCATAAGCTGACTTTGGACATTTAAAACATTTCCTTCTGAGTGTGCTGTGCTTATGGCTGCCAAGGTAGAAAACAGATACCCCTGTCTCCTGGAGAGGTGCGAATGGACTGAGTCTCTTTTTCTTGCAGTGGTTTGGGAACCTGGTCACTATGGAATGGTGGAATGACCTTTGGCTAAATGAGGGATTTGCCAAGTTCATGGAGTTCGTGTCTGTTAGTGTGACCCATCCGGAACTGAAAGTTGTAAGTTGTTATTTGTGTTTTTACATTTTAGATTAATCGGTTGTTTTGTTCAATGTTGCTGGAAAATATTTTCTCATCTTTGGTTATAGGATTCATAGAAGTATTTTGTCGATAACTTCCTTGGAAGCTTAGATATGAATCATGTTTCAAAAATGCTAGTGAACTTTCAAGATTCATCACAAAGACTTACTTCCAGACTCGAGTGTGGATCTATGAGAGTTATGAAATTGTGTATTAAGTTGTATCTTCCCTAAATATCAAAGACATAGAAATATTGACAGCCTGAATACTCCATATCATTTTCCCAACCTTCACGTCTCTTATTACAGAAGTATTAAGTACAGATTGCTATTATCTCAATAAAAACCATACTTGGCAAACAATGTGAATTATGGTTAAGGTAACTGCACATTATATTGAGTATCAAATTAAATTCATGGATCACAAATTTAATGCTTTGGAACTGCCATATATTTATTTTAAAAATCATTTGTTAAACTTGAGAAAATCACATACAGTCAAGTTAAAAATAAACTTATTTTATGTAAAAAAACCCTCTTTATCCTACTACAATTATTTTATTTTGCATATATTAATTACTTGCTATTTTTACCCACCTGTACCCATTATTTACTTATACACAGTTACAATTATAAAGTATATATCACTATTATACTACAAGGAATCATAGATATTTTCCTGTGTTTTTGTATAATCTTAAGGATACATATTATTCAATTGAGTTCATGTGTCAAATAAAGGAAGATAAGGTTGGAATTTGCTTTGTATTTTTTTTACTACATGGTTTTAAACTAAATAGCTCTGTTTTTATTTTTTAATTTAATTTTTTTTGTGGTACTGGGGATTGAACCCAGAGGCACATTACCACTGAGCTATATCCCCCAGCCATTTTAAAAAAATTTTTTTGTAACAGGGTCTTGCTAAGTTAGAGGCTGGCCTCGAACTTGCAATCCTCCTATCTCAGTGGCCCAGGTACTAGAATTATATGTGTGCGCCACTGCACTAGGCTTTTGCTCATGAATGGACATGCTGAAATCACTATATATTTTACTTTCCTGTTTTGTTACTGTTTTCCTTAGGCAAAATGGTTTGGTTTTTAGGTTAATATGAAATTTTCTTTATTCTAAAGTGATAAGTATTTAAGATGAATAAAACCTAAAATAGTTCCCAAAAGTCATTGCTGCTTGCATTCTCTTTAGAAAGCTTAGAAATTCTGTCTTACTTCATAAATACTAGAAGTATGGACTATGTTGCACAGAAGCTGGGAGTGTAGACCTATTGGCCAGATCAAACCTTCCTCCTTTCATACTTTTATCTACATGTACGTCATGGTGTTGTGTTTTTCTTTCTTTCTTTCTTTCTGTCTCATTTAGGGAGATTACTTCTTTGGCAAGTGTTTTGATGCAATGGAGGTCGATGCATTAAATTCCTCGCACCCTGTGTCCACTCCTGTGGAGAATCCTGCTCAGATCCGGGAGATGTTTGACGATGTGTCTTATGAAAAGGTAAACGTGGACAGCAAGGGGACAGTTTGGACACTAAAACTTATTAATACTGGGGTGGAGAGTTCTAGGTAGTCGTGGGGCGACTTCCCTTCGTCAGGGGCCACAAGGGTGGAATGCTCTCTGCCCTGACCTGTGCTTGATGGTGTGAACTCTTGTAGCCCAAACTTGAAGTATGGCTCATGCTCCTAAAGATTATGTTATGCTCACTTCTTTATTTACTCTTTCTTGGGTTGAAAATCCATGGCCTTCAGAAACTGTCTTTTACTTATCATCCAACAGATGAGCGTTGGTTGAGCACCATCTGTGTACTTGGCACAAATTCCTGCTCTCTGGTAGCTTACCTGTCAGGCCTTCAGAAATGGTCCAGAGGAGGTGGTTGCATCGTTGAACTGCAAAGGTGGAAATCATTGCTAACATTTAATAATTGGGATCTTTTATATGAAGATCCAGATTTCTGGCTTCTCTTGGAAAAGAAATACGGATTTGGCCGCACTAGGCCTGTTTGGCAACATGAGCTGGAGCTAAGTCATGGCTCCTTTAGAAGATCCACATTCTGCCTTTCCACTTCCCCTACCATTCCCAGCTTTCTATTGTCCTCTCTTCACTGAGACTGAGCATGTGTTGCCATTTATCCTTCTGTGCTTGGCTGTTGTTTTACTTTTTTGTTTTTTTTTTTTTGTGGTACTGGGGAGTGAACCCAGGAGCATTCTACCTCTGAACTACACCCCCAGCCCTATTTTATTCTTTTTTTATTTTGAGACAAGGTCTCACTAAGTTGCAGAAGGCCACTAAATTGCTGAAGCTGGCCTCTTACCTGAAATCCCTCTGTCTCAGCCTCCCAAGTACTAGGATTACAGGCATGTGCTGTCACGCCCGGCTGTTATTTTACTTGTAACAAGCACAACAACATTTCTTGCTTACATTTTCCACTGAAAGTGCAGGGACGAACAAAAGGATGTAAAAAAATATTCTTCTTACCCTTAGGCTATTTCCCTCACTTATGAAACCTGTCATTAGTCACTGGAGACATGAATTTGTGATCTCTGGCAGTGGGGTGAAGGGCAAAAAGAGCTTTTTTACACAGGAGTACAGAGTGCCTGGGAATTCTCTTGCCCCCAGTCTTATTGTTACTGGAGCCCCCAGCCTCTGCACTCAAGATTGCCTGGGCTGTCTGTACCTGCCCACCATTCCTTACCTGGAACATACTTCTGCATCCATCTCTAGCGCTCCGCCCCGTGTTGCACCTGCCTCTCCCACTCCTGCAGTGGCAGTGGGAGAGACAGGTAGTGGTTCAGGTCCCATGTTTAATTTGCACCAATGTCCACTGGCATTGATTGAAGGGATCTGGCAGGTGATGCTAATTCACCCCAGCAGAGGAGAGGCTGGGTAGAAAACAACAGCCCCAATGGGCTGAGTATGAAACAGTCACGTCCGACGAATCCGCTGCCCGGGCAGGTTTAATCCACTTACTCTGTGCCACAAATTACCGAATATTAAAAGTGCCACTGCAGCTGCATTTTAAAAGAATGATTGCAAAATAAAATGTTTGACTAAACTGCAGGTAACAATTATTTCTATGATCTCTTCAGGGAGCTTGCATTCTGAATATGCTAAGGGAATATCTGAGTGCCGATGCATTTAAAAGTGGAATCGTGCAGTATCTCCATAAGTACAGTTACAAAAACACAAAAAATGAGGATCTGTGGAACAGTATGGCAAGTGTGAGTATGCTCTGGAGCATCCCTACATTTGGGATTGACAGGCTTATTATCTTGTTTTTCCAACATCATATTACCCCTAAGAATTGTATTTTCTACAAAAATGAGAGGGCTGTGCTTATTTTTGGTTTTTAGATTTGCCCTACAGATGGCATACAAATGGATGGCTTTTGCTCTAGAACTCAGCATTCGTCTTCATCTTCAGTAAGTCTCTGCGCCTGCCCATGTTCTTCCTCTCCATATTCTTTGAGGGATAGCTCTGTGCCAGACTTTCTATCTGGTCCTTGATTATCTCACCCTCATTTCAGATAAGACTGCATTCAAACTGTACCAGACCCATAGCCTTTTATAATTTTTCTTAATTTTTATTTGTGCAAGAGGGTGGCATGGCCTTTTTTTTTTTTTTTGGTAAGACTGCCCACTGATGGTAATTTCTCCCACTTCCCTCTGTAATGCAGTGGATTCATGGTCTGTTTCTACGGTAGGTTAAAGCTACATTGACAGCCAGGAGTGTATGTCAATAATTTCCAGACTCTGCACTGGTCAAATATTGGCGGTGAGCATTCTTGAACACGTACCATGTATCAGGCATGTGTGAAGCACTCAACTGCATTATCTCCTTTGCTCTCCGCAACAAACCTGTGAGCCAGGTACTATCACGATGCTTGTCCTTACCTGTGAGCCAGGTACTATCACGATGCCTGTCCTTACCTGTAAGCATGTGAAGCCCAAAGGCGTCTGGGCAATAAATTGCAGAGCGTGGATCTGAATGTTGATGTAACTCATGTTTTTAACTGCTAGGCTGTAAAATGTTCATAACACGTAAGTCACAAAATGGTCTGAATCTCAGTTTATCTGGACTCCTGGGATATTTTCATAGACAGCTGTGGGTGAATCTGTAAATTCAACAGAATTTTATCTGCCTCATTTTTATTTTCTTGGCTTTGTTTTGTTTTTAGAGATATTTTTATCCAATAGTTTTTAGATTTACTCTGCTGCATAGTTTATCTTTTTGCCAGCTCTTAAAACTCTTTCTTCAGAGTCTTTTTATTACCAAAGAGCATATTCCCTTTGGAGTTTACCACCGTTTTGTTGAGTGTGGGCCATTTCTGTGTTACCACTTTGGAAGCACAGGCTCTTGATCCACGGTTTTTCCCATCTTGCTTGTTTGACAGCCAGCATAGTCATGTAGGTGTTGAAAACCTGGGCACCTTCTCTCCCTTCCCTCACTCATTCACATGCCTGCATGCATGGTGCCCAGGGCCATGCCAGCCCTCAGGTGTGCCCAGCAGAACCAGGTTTGCTACCTGTCAAGGCACACGTGTAGTGGAGGAGATTGAAAAGCAAACAGTCAACGTTCTAATGGAGGTGCGATGGGACACTGTGGGAAGGGAGCCCAGGCAGAAGGCTGGGAACGGAGGAAGGGTGCAGGGAGCCCCGCAGAGGAGGAGGCTGGCAGCTGGTAGCAGCCCCTGTGAGCACAAGCTGGCCTTCTCTCTTAGAATTGGGTCTGACGGGTGTCGTGACACGTCTGCCTTTTTCTGTATCAACCAGCATTGGCGTCAAGAGGGGGTGGATGTGAAGACCATGATGAACACCTGGACACTGCAGAAGGGCTTCCCCCTGATAACCATCACGGCAAGAGGGAGGAATATCTACATGAAGCAGGAGCACTACATGAAGGGGTCTGACGACGCCCCAGAAACCGGGTAATGTTCTCAGAATGCCTCATTACCCCTTGTCTAGGTAACATCTGTCCGATAGGACAGACTCTGACTTTTTAAATACTGCCCTTACCTCTATCATGAAAATATTTCAATTGAATCTATAGGTCCTATGAAGTTGACTTACACCACCTCTTCCCAAAAGGATTAAGGAGGCTTTAAACTTTGGTTAATCTTGGTAATGCTGATGATATAGAGTTATTTTAATATTCTCACATATTGTAGTTTAATAGGATGTAATTTCTAGTTACTGGCTTGAAATCAGGTCTGATATAAGCAACTGTCACTACATTACAATTGTGTCTGGAATTTAGGTTGGAGCTTGGGATGAAAGAATATAGCTGATTTCTGGGAATTATGAGAGAACTAATTCTCTTCTTTGAAAGTCCAAGTTAGACCCTGGAAACTGTCGGCTTAATGCCACAGGAAAATGTCATTGGAAATGAGATGCTGCAACTTGATTGGTTCTGCCACTACACTATGTAAAAATATTTGTTTTACCTTAAAATAATTTTAGACTTATGGAGAAGTTGCAAGAATAGTGCAAAGAATTTCCATATATGCTTTACCCATTACCACACTGTCTTTGTCATTCTTTCTCTCTCTCTCTACACACACACACACACACACACACACACACACACACACACACATTTTTTAACTGTTTGAGAGCAAGTTGGAGACATGATGCCCCTTTGCCCCTAGAACTTGTGTGTATTTCCTAGAAAACAAGAACATTCACTTATATAATCATAGTACAATTAACCAAAATCAGGAAGTAAACTTGACACCATACCATCATCTAATCTATAAACTCCATTCAACTTTCAAGTTGTCCTAAAAATATTTTCATATAAAAATAAAAAAATCCAAGAACTGCAATCACAGTTCTTGGAAGACTGAGACAGGAGGATCACAAGTTTGAGGCCAGCCCCAGTGACATAGAGACTCTCAGCAACCTAGGAAGACTCTATTGTTTCAAAACCAAAATAAATAAATAAATAAAAAGGGCTGGGGGTATAGCTTGGTGGTAGAATGCCCCTGGGTTCAACCCCCAGTACCACCAAAAAAGAAAAGAAAAGAAAAAAATTTTTAAAAATTCTGCTTCAAATTTCAGTACAGGATCACATATTTAGTTGTCACATCCTTTTGGTCTCCTTTTTTTCTGAAGCATCATTCAGTCTGTTTCTTGACATTTTTGAGAAGTACAGGCCAGTTATCTTACAGAATATCTTCAATTTGTATCTTCTGCTGTTTCTTCATGTTCAGATTCAGGTTGTGCCCCACAGGTAGGAAGTCCATAGAAGCCATGTTGCGTCCTTCTCAGTATATGATGTAGGAGGCTCATGATACCAATCCATGCCAGTGCTACTGGTCACTGTTTTAAATTGGGTCTCTGGTCTTCAATCACCAGTCGCTTGAGCCCAAATCCCTACCTCTGCTCCAGGAGTCAAGGAAGGATGAATAGTGCCTGAGCTGTACGGGCTGGGCGTGTTATGAGATCTGGGCTACAGCAGTGTCGATACCATCCTGTTCTAAGCTGGCCAGTGCCTGGTGCACGGTAAGGGATTTCATAGCTGCTTGTTGAATGAATCACAACATGAACAATCCACCCCTCCTTTCTTTTAGGTACCTATGGCATGTTCCATTAACATTCATTACCAGCAAATCGGACTCAGTCCAAAGATTTTTGCTGAAGACAAAAACAGGTAATTTTTTGTGGCAATAACTAGTTTAATTCAAGGAGATAGGATGGAAAAGTGCAGGATTTAAATGTTTCTTTTGCTGTTTATCTTGGCTAAAACAAAAGGGATTAGTTTGAAAATACTGCCTGGTTTTCAAAAAGAATGGCCAATGTAAAGCCAGAGAGAAATTGAAACAGTTCACTTCTGTAATGCTAAAAGAAGGGACTAGCTATGAAAACCCTCATCACTTTGTTCACATTACTGGGGTATATTGTACATATGGCTGGAAATGTAGTTGCATTCTTTTCATAGATCTATAAATCTCACAGAATTTGTGTCTGAATCTGGTATTGGCTTTTGTCTATTGGGTTGCTGTTGTCTGGCTTCTAAAAGAAATAAGTGATTTCAATTTGTTCAGCATTAACCTCTTCTCTAGTTTCCTTGTCCAGTCTTATCAGAAAAGCTTTCATCCATCAAGACAGTAAATGGAGCTATGATTTGTTTTATTTGCTCTAGATGTGCTCATCCTCCCAGAAGCAGTGGAATGGATCAAATTTAATGTGGGCATGAATGGCTATTACATTGTCCATTATGAGGATGACGGATGGGACTCTTTGACTGGCCTTTTAAAAGGAGCACACAGGGCCATCAGCAGTAATGACCGGGCGAGTCTCATTAACAATGCATTTCAGCTTGTCAGGTAATGTAAACTCCACCAAGCCGGAGTTTATTTCTGAAAGCGACTGTTATCGTTCAAGTTCTTGATTTCTAAAGATGCAAGTGATTGATTGATTGCTAATGAGAAGTTGAAAGGTGTTTTCCCCTATGTTCTTTTAACAATCCAAGGTTGCTTTTAGCCGTGTAATTAACCTCCTGTTTGTGACTGCTAGGCAACTTGAAGTATGGAATCTGCATTTTAATCTTTCACATTAAGAACTCTGATCAGAGCCAGGCATGGTGGTGCACACCTGTAATCCAAGTACTTGGGAGGCTGAGACCAGGAGGATGGCAGGTTCAAGGCCAGCCTCAGCAACTTAGTGAGATCCTCAGCAACTTAGCAAGACCCTGTTTCAATATAAAAGATAAAAAGGGCTGGGGATGTAGCAGGAAGTAGAATGCCCCTGGGTTCAATCCCTAGTACCAAACCAAACCAAACCAAACAAAAAACAACTCAGGTCAGACTGAGGCAAATGTACAGAAAACCCAGAGCCAACATCCTAGTGAGGCTCCCTGTCCCATCCCTAAAGCATTGTCCTGCAGCCTTTTCTGGTCCTGCTGTCCTCTATCAGGTTTCCCCCATGGTGGGTCTTTAACCCTCTTGAGGCCTTCTTAGAAGACTAAGTAACTTAGGCCCAATTATTTGCATTTGCCTCTCTTAAAGGAGAGATTTGTTTTAAAAACCAGATACCTTAACATCACAGAATCTTTATGAAATATATTGCTCATAAAATTTAGCCCAACCAAAGTGACCTTTGAGTGGTTAAGGACAGAGTGAAAACTATGTTTTTTCTCTCGCGACAGTGGTCTTTAAGGAAATGCCTCCCAAGCCTTAAGAAATTCTCTCAATCTTTAGGCAGGACTGAAGTCCCAAGGGGCACCATGGGAAAGGGTCGCTCTGTAATTCTCATACTCCACGTCCTTCACCCTGAATGCCGAGTTCTTCCCTCTTGTTCTTACTCCACCACACTGGGCCTCCCAAGGTGACAAGAAGCCATGGGAAGGGAAATGAAAGGTTTCTTCTTGCCTAAAAAATTCTTTTGTGTAGCACATTCCTGCTTGAATCTTAGAGACTTTTATGTTTACTTATATAAGTATGTATCCTATTACCGAGGCTTTTAACACCATCCCTCTCTTGTGATGGGTTTCTATGTATGTTCAGTGTCTTTCTGAAATAAAGTAGATGTGTTCACACCAGGGACTCATATTTTGGCACACAGTTCAGTGTTTCCTAGAGGACAGGGGCTGACATGCTTCCGTGGCATCTTAACCACAGCTAGCCCCAGCTCTGCTGATATTCAAGAAACTTCTTCCCCAGGGTACTCTTTCCAGGTGTCGTGTGGGACAGAAAAGACATCATAAGGCTATTATTTATGAAGGACACTTATGTCTGATTTTTTTTTGCTGGCATATTGGTACAATAAGATTTTGAAACTAAAAATTGATTTCCTTTTAAACCTGTAACCATGGTGTCTCTTGGTCAGCATCGGAAAGCTATCGATTGAAAAAGCCTTGGATTTAAGCCTGTACTTGAAACATGAAACTGAAATTATGCCAGTGTTCCAAGGTCTGAATGAGCTGATACCTATGTATAAATTAATGGAGAAGAGAGATATGAATGAAGTGGAAACTCAATTCAAGGTAAAAGCCTGAGATCAATAGAATAGTTAGATAATTGTGGTTTGCTTTTCTTGTGTGTGAAAAAGGTGCTTGCCATTGTGTATTTATTTATGTGTCTTCATATGTACACTAAGGAAAAGCAAATAAAAATTCAGTGGATTGATTAGTAAAGATTCTGGTTTTATCTGGCACAAAACTAAGGAATTGCAATGTTAGATTCTGTACTTGTCATGAATCTGTTCCCTTTCACAAATCTGTTATGTCATTTTATTTCTCTATTGTGATGAATAATATTAAGATTTTCTGGGACTCTTAGTGATACCTGAGAAAGAGGCACAAAATTGTTATTTTTGACAGAATATCATGAAGTTTAGTTGCATAATTTACTCTCAAAATTTAGTCATATAAACTGTCTCTTTTAGTTTAAAAGTGGGGCAGGCGTGGTGGCGCATGCTTGTAATCCCAGTACTTTGGGAGGCGGAGACCGGAGGATCTGGGTTCGCGGCCAGCCTCAGCTCTCTCTCTCTCTCTCTCTCTCTCTCTCTCTC